>BMAO01030336.1:48137-127378 GCA_019973975.1 Trichonephila clavata
GTCTTTCCGTCATGTGTGAATAGAGTTGTAATGTTATATAAGATGCTTCAAGAATTTGATATAATCGCACATCTCGGTTTGAATCTAATTTTGTCTAAAAAAATTGCGCCTATGTGGCGTAAGAATAAGATACTTATACACAATTGTACTTTTTATAAAATAACCTTGATTCAAAACGCTGAGCATGTGTATTTAATTATTTTGCAACATAAATAACAAAATGCCCGATTAATAGATAACTTTAACTAATATTAATTTTGTTTCCTTTTAAAAATGGTATCCAAAATACTGAACAAGAAATGATGCCTCAATGTGAAAGCACAGGGACACATACCGTAACACAAAGGGAATATCTATTATCAAATTCTTATAGATAATATGTCTTTCGTTTCTCACTTTCTCATCATTATTGCTAATTTATAATTAATAATTAAATCTATTGTTGCAGAGTTAAAATTTAAAAATATAATTTGTAAAATAACGTGCTTTACTGACTGATTTTTAAAAAAAATTTAAGCTCCATTGTGAAGCTACACGAAAGCTATACGCGAAATGCCCATGGGTACTGAGCTGCTCCCTGAAGGGCCTAGAGCTACAGATTGGCTCTTGGAAAAATAATGATACCACACTCAATCTTTATTGAGCTTTTTTATTTTTAACGAAACATTGTTTAAATGGAATTTACATAGTTTCAAAGTATGTAAAGGATACAAAGCAAAAATCTTTGTTTGCAAAAGATGCTCAAAGATATTTCCTGTACAAATACATGTTTAAAACAAACAAAGACAAAATATTTTTTTTCTCCATAATCTACAAATTAAGATTAATTATTTGTTAGAATGCCATTACTTCGCATTAACAATTTTTCTTCCTATTTTTATATAAATGGATGAGCATGACATCTGAGCTGCATTCCACTTTCCAAACTATCGCATTATGCCATAATTAGGATTTTGAACCGATAGGTTTAATGCACATCAGCCCTTCTACACATTGGATATTCACTGATAGCCAAGACAACTCGACAAAAACAATAACCTCTACAGAGTGAGAATAAGTTATATTAACATAGCACTTTTTTAAGCAACACGAAGTCTATTGGCAAAGGTCCTCGCAATTTTGAGCCTTTGGGTCAAGTGAAGATGACGACACTCGAGCTGGCCTCCCTCTTCTAACTACCACATAATAATGGGAAGACTTTGAGCCTTGATACAGATTTAACGTGCATCGCTCCTCTACACGGTGGGTCTTCAGCAGTACTAGGCTCGAAATCATGACCTGCCTGTTTCGAGTCCGTTACCTTGATCACTAGACTGCCGCGGCCTCGAGGGTGATATATATCCGCGATATCATTTTCCGAACTCTAGAATGCCAGTTGTGGTAATAACCTTGCAGATTTATTCATTAATCCTTAGGGATCTTCAGCTGCAGATTATGGGAGAGGATTCACAGTCAAAAGACCCTTCCTGTACCAATTCCGCTACCGAGATTAAGGATAATAAGTCCTAATGCATTGCAGCTCTCAAATCCAATCATTATCTTTAAAATAAATAGCCACAAGTCGTTCCTTTTGCTTGGTTAATTTTGTAAGTTCCATTAAATTTAACTTGTTTGATGATTATATCAACACATCTCCCTGAAAAGTCAGGGTGTGGGATGAATAGATCCGAAATGAACTTGAGCGATCCTTATTCAGCCTTGAATGAGCCACGTGTTCCGAATCTTTAAAGGCCCTTAACGAACCATGATCGGTCAAGTTCACGATCTCAGCTCGTAGATTAACAGGCTTCCTTCAATGGCTCGAAAACTGAACCACTGTCATTCGACTTCGTGGGCGGATTCCTGTAGTGTTGCCTTTAGAATCTATATCAAGCCAAATACTGCGTGTGCTTTTTAAGTAATCAATGTTGTGCTAACAAAATAAAGTGATGTAAAAATACAAACGCAAAATGTCTAATGTTCATACAATTTTTTAACAATATACGTAAATTAATTGAAATCACTGGATAAATAAATAGTTAGCTACCCATAAATAAAATTTATGGATAACTGCATTTGTTAAATTAATATATTGTAATGACACACTATTACAAGTTAATCATTCTTTTCAATAAAATCAGTAGAATTTGGATGCGGTATTTGCTTAGGATAATCAGTTGGTTTCATTTAATGTGTTTAATTAGGGATTTTCAGAAAGATAAGTATTTAAATTTTCAAGCGATAAATTTATTTGATTATGTGAATTTGAAACAATGATTAGCCGAGTCTTAAATTTTAAAAAAAAAATGCAAAAGTTATATGCATTCTATCGAAATTGCTACTCTTTACTATGTTCAGCAACAAAACTCAACTAAAAATATTTCGCTTATCATTCCTTGAATTGTAAATGCGTTATTTTTTATCACTAATATATTGATTGCTAAGAATAAATTATTTTCATTATGTTAATTGAATCAGAATTAAATTAACGTCGCCCTATAAAGCAACGTGAGGGATATTGGAGGTGGACATCGTAATTTTGAGTCTGGGTCAAATTGACGACACCTGAGCTGCATCCCTCTTCTACTACCACCTCACACCAACGGAAAGATTTTGAGCTCCTTCGATGCATCTGCCTTCTCTACACGGCAGGTCGTTAGCGGCACAAGGATCCGCACTCCGGCCACGAGTTCGTGACCATAACCACTAGGCTACCGATGTCACCCTCATTCCTCTGTAAATATGACCGAAAAATCAAAGAGATATGGCTTTGAAGTGTTACCTTCAACTTAGACTTCCGATTTTGCCTCAAAATACGAGTCCGTCACCAAAAGCCTTCGAGTAGCATTAATATTCTCTTACTCACTCTCTCCGATCTCTCCTCAAGCGATTTTCTGACCCTTTGAAGTAAAATTTTTTAAAAAAATGTGGGAAGAGGGGTTTAAAACACAAATAACGTCATTCAAGAGGTTTATGAGTCTTTTTCGAAACAATTTGCCGAGCTCCATGGCGAAGGCTCTCGAAAAAACATGAAGTATTGGAAGTGTAACGTCGCTTTTTAATTAGCCAGCTCTCTGCTACCCATCTTTTTTTCAAAGCTGGTTATAGATAAGCCACTTATATATATATCAGCTGCTGTCCATTCTTTTGCTTCATCTATAATACGTGACAGTACTATACATGTGTGGAACGGATTGTACAGGAGAAATGTGTACTATGCGTCGGAATGGCGTCCAAATGACTTACTTATGCCATGTGGTGACTATACGGTTGTGGGTCAGACGGGACTTCGCCCCTAAAGAGCCAATGATATTTGGAATCGAGTCGGGGGGGGGGATGCAATATGCATGTCATGGGCTTTCCAATCAGAAACTGAAGAGGCGTGAGTGAGTGAATATTGACGTCGCACTGTTCAGTTACATGAGTACGATAGTTATACGAGTTAACTTAGGATTAAAATTGTAAATAAACTCTAAATAAATATTTTTATTGAAGCTGTGTGATCCATCTTGCTACTTAGAAACTTTTGTAAAGTAGTGACCCCAGATTTACATAAGAAATGTACAACTGTCGATGGTCGCTACATAGAGGAACCTCAAAAACGGCGAATAAAAAAGGTTATATTTGTCCCGATACTTTTATTAATAAAAACTTTATAATATCCTTGTATACCCATTCCATAAGCGGAGAGCCATGGCTTTATAGGCAAAGATCTGCGTGCATTAAAACAATAAAACTTACGATTTTTGTAACGCTAGAACTGTTTGGCAACAGATAATTTTTTGATCATGAGGAGAGTGATGAGACAATGAGTGTGCTCGTGAAAATTTATGAGGCCAACTTAAATTAATGCAGCATTTATAATCCAGATTGTTTTTGTTGAAACAGGTATTCATAACCTCAAAACTCGCGACATTAGCCGCTTTCCAGGTGCTAATTTTGATAGACTTCATAGAACTATCAAATGAAAAAACAATTGCCTCAGTAAGAAACCTCAACCAAATGTTTTAAGCAAACTGATGAATTTATACATGGATTTAAGAAATAAATCGTGTCTTTATATGCACTTTTCAAAGTCCAATAACAGTATGAGTATGAGAAAGATAGAGCCTGAAAATTAAACCCAAAGCGCGGTATATCTAAGAATAGGTTGAATATTCTCAAAACGATCCAGTAAAATTGGGTTCTCTAATTTAATTTTCGAAAGATACTTAAGATCAATGAAAGTATAAACATTTTTAATCAAGAATGATTTTGAGAAATACTTAAATTCTTATGTTCATTATTTGTTTAATTATTTTTTTAAATCGGAGAGACGATTGTCTATAAAAAATAAATCTACAGCATTGACATAATAACCATAAGGGGAAATTAAAAACACTCTGATAAAGAATTGTCTTTGTAACATGTTTTACAGGAAATATGCAAAATAAGAAACACTAGAATTACATAAGCAAAAGATCTGAAAAGAAAGATACATTTCCGAATTATCAATGCTAGAAATAAAAATTACATACATAAATATTATACTTAATATATTAAATTTAAACAGTTTGTTCGTCCTTGTATTCAACTGATAGCTTAATTTTAATATAACAAAGTTATAAATAGAACGTTGTGCATTTAAAAATGCCATTGCAATATAACTGCATTGAGAAAATCAGCAATTGTTTAATCATAAAGAACTTGCTAGATGAGATTGTTAAATGTTTCTAAATATTTCAATTATAAGAGCTCTATCGTTTTACATATATGTTTCTGTCCCTTGATCTTTGTTTCCTAAAGTAGATGTTCCGCTTGTTTCTCCCGTTTTAAATTAAAACTTCGTTCTTAAGTCATAATAAAGAACGAAACCAAAACATCATTGCCACGATTCTGGCATTAAGTTGAATAAAAAATAATTTATCAGAAAAATAATATTTGAAAACTGCAACAAGACAAAGCCCAGAAGTACAAATTATGTCATTTCAAAATTTTTATAATATATATACTTTCTTCTTAAAAACTAAACATTATTTTAAAGTCATTAAAGTCTTGAAGTCATTTTAAATCTCGTGAAATTTCACTTATATACATATTAAATATACTTTTTTTTACAAAGTTTCCGGTGCTTTTCTTTAACTCTGTCAAAACTTTAGTTAACTTTATTTTAAAAAAAACGATCATATTAACGCAGTGTAAATCAATCATAATCGTACTTATAAAAATCTCTCATTAAACGATACTTTGTAATTCGTGCAGAACGCTTTGTAAATAATATAATTGTATCATTGTTAAATACTTATACTTTTTCTCATCAGAGTGATGGATCGTCAAAACTTTTGAACATTCACTCACAAATTCAAACTCACACAGAAAAAAAAAATTTAATAACGTTCAACACTGAATATAAAAGCAACAAGTGTGACAAGGTATGTAAAATGTTATTCAAAAACAAAAGCTGTCACAAACTAGAAAATTATTACGCAAAAATAAATGACGAATGATGTTTATATATTCAAATGCCACAAACATCTACAGCTATGGAATGATGTGTCTAATTCTACATCACATTGAAAAATTTCAAGGAAAAAACATTAACTTACTTCAATTCCACTTCTAATATTTTCCAATTTCAGTACTTTAATAAAGTTCTCGAAGAACGTCGAAAATCAGGGTAAAAAAAATTGGCAATCACTATCTTTCAATAAACACGCCAATTTAAGTCCGTCAATATAAATCAATTCTCAAACCGCCAATTCTTTTAACTGCAACCGTCACTTCTAACTGAGCACTAAATCCTTGTCACATTGAAGCAATCGCCATTCATTCAGGCGATGCAAATGAAGGTGACGTGAGAATCGATTATTTTAACGTATACTTCTATCTATATCGATGTCCGATCACGATATATTTTTCAACAGTGTATCGTCATCACATCGTATATTTTTTCCCTAAAGCCTCAAGGGTTTTGTTTATTTATTATTATTCTATATTATTATTTTTTTCTTCGTCCTCCAATTTATCGTTTGGTTCGGAACTTCGGGAAACACGGCCACAACAACGTCCGCAGACGATTTCTGGGAGCTGAGTGTAGTATACTAGCAGACGATCTTTCTCCCGAGTGTGTGGAGAGCTAGGTTGAGTTGCGCTTTGCGCGGAAGCAGGACGCGACGATTTCGATGTGTGAAGGGAGGGGACGGATGTTAAGAGGAGGGAGAGAATAAAATAGAAGGAAACAGAATTTTTTCTTTCCTTTCGTTCTTATTTTTTTCGTTTTAATGCCGCTAATCGGGGTGCTACTTTATTCCTTCGGTTATTTCGTTCGGGATACTTGCCAGCTGAGAGAGGAGGTGTGTTTTCGCTACAGAGACATTTTGTTTCGTCGCGTGTCGCTTTAATTTGTCATCAGACGATTTTGGATTTTGGCGGCAACTAGGGTAGAAAAATATAAGTTGTTTAATAAACTGGAGGATCCACTTTCTCACCTGATGTACTAGTGAGTTTGTATTAAGGAAAATATTCATTTAGTTAGAGATTTGAAAAATGAAGTATATGAAGAACTTGTGAAAAGTCAGCATTAGATAAGCATCTTGATAGAGAGGTGTATCTAAGCTTTATCAAAAACAATCTGTGGAGAAAACATTTAATCTTTTAAAATTTCATAGCTGCTAAAAATGTCGATATCTTACATTTGAACACTTTACTTTTCTAGCTTTATGGTGAAAAGTTATTTAAAAAGTAGTAAAATGTTTTTCATTAATGTGAAAGATGGACAAGAAAAATTTGACATTGATGAAAACAAATTTTTTTCGTTTAAATTAGCCTATTTGAGAGTTGTACAACTTGTGTATTTTTTTTCATGATTTTTTGAAGTGAAAACTTCTTTAGCGGCGTTGGGCACTTTTTGGTAGGGGAAAATCTTATGAGTTCGCGTCACCGACATGCTTTGACTGGCGCACGCGCAGTATGCTGTTCACCATAGACACTTTTTGGATGGGTGAAATTTCGTGCGTTCGCGTCATCGACATGCTTATAGCAGAATATCTGTAGCTATACAGCTGGCGTATAGTGCTGTGTATATCTTATAAGCGAAATTGAATGGATCTAGTGAAAAGTTCAATGTGTATACACTGTGCATCGCTCGTAGCGATTCCAAGAATGGGAAATACATATTAATGGTTGCCGTTTATATTTCGCCTGGAAAATCTATCAGGCAGATACAACAATTTTCATTCGAAAATTTGATGATTTATACAACAGAAGGTTCTGAAATACTCGAAAAAAGATTTGGCGAAAAATATGATAATGTACCGATGATTTTAAGTGGAGACTTCAATGTTAACTTTGCAGATGATAAAAATCTACCACTAATTGAATTTAAATTAAACACTTAATTTAAATATGTCCAATGATCGAAAACTCAGTACTACAAAATATAAAACGACAATCGATGCGGTTTTTACGCGATACTTAGATAAATTTGAATCAAGGATTTTCCTTTTTTACTTTAGTTACCATAAGCCTATTGTATCTTTTTTAAAACAAAATGAAATAATTGAAAGTACAAAAAGTCTAAGTATTATTGAAATTAATGATGCAATCAATTAAAATGTTAAAAATCAAGTACATTGAAATTTAAGTAAATACAAATACTATCCATAAATAATATGATTGTATATTAATTGTCATTTCAATTGAATTGTATTTATATTTTGTCATGCTCTTGTACAGCCTATAATATATTTGATTAATAAAAAACCATATAAACATATACATTTAGTTGTTGCTCGGAGTGTCAACAGATGTGAAAACCAGATTGATGTTGATAATTTTAATTCAAACATTATGAAATTTCAAATTTTAATACTAAAAGTTCTAAGTTTTCACTTCTATCAGCAATCTCTAAAACTGCCAATTTTTTTTAAAGAACATTTGTAAATTGATTCCACATTTAATCTTCATTACAAATGTACATAATTTTAAAAAGTGCTCCGCATAAAGACTTTTTTATTGGTATTTTTTTAAAACAAAAACATAAATTTTTATTTAATTTTTTTACTTTAAAAAATAGCATTTATAATTTTTGAAACTTTTTCCACCGATGTTAATGATTTAAATTGAATAGAACAATCTTTATATAAGTCTTTAATAAGGTTTTTTGGAAATTAAAATTTATAATTATCAAATCTCTTAAAAAAAACAAATTTATTATTTCCAATACATCAATTCGCTATAAATTAGAGATCAGTGGATTGTAATAGTGAATCGCATTAATTAGTATGACAGACGTGACAGCACTCCCTGCACATCTTCTGAAATTACATCCAATTCGCAAAGTCCGGTTGATGAACGAACAGGTTAATTTACGGTGGTATAAAACTCTCAACAAGGTGGATTTTCAGTAGCATCAGGACTTGAATATGAGACCCGGCAACACCGGCAACAAGTCCGTGACCATGTCCATTAGGCTACCGTGGTCTCGTATCGCAACAGATTGATTCTGATTTGCGTCGCACTTTGAAGCAATTGGCAGTCTATTGGATATGGACCTGGTTATTTTGAATAGTGCTTGAGTGACGAGGATGACACCTAAGCTATATCTCTCGCAGCCAACTTCCGCACTAGTGAGTGAGTTAGTGAATATTAACGTCACACTATTCAGCTACTAGAGGGCTTTTGTCTACGAAACTCGTAATTTTGAATCATGGTCATGTGACGAGGACGACACCTGAGCTGGAACCACCCTCTCTTATCTGTCACCTCACACCAAAGGGAGAATGCTTGAGTCTCGACATGTTTAACGTGCATCGCCCCCCTACACTGCGGATCTTCAGCGGTACTAGGTTCGAACTGATGACACGCCGGACACGAGTCCATTACCTTGATCACTAATCTACCACGGCCACGAACTTCCACACTAAGCCAACCTGTTTTTTCGAAGTTAGACTTTAATAAAGAAGGATTTTTTTTTAAAATCTAAGGCCTGCACCAAATTGTCACTATAGCATCAAGCTGTTGTGATGGAAAAAATAAAATAATTGAAAGTTTTAATTGCGCTCTTTCTTAGCAGCTTGTACTGCTTAAAATATTTTTTTAATGTGGTTTTCTGCATTTTTAGACATTTTCCTGCAGAACTGGAGTTTTTCTTATTTTCTTTTTTGCACTAAATGTTGTTTTATTGTTAAATATTTTTTTTTCATCTTATTTTTTTCCCCCGATGCACGTGAATTTGCTGACACTCGTATCCAGCTTTAAAAAAACGATAATTTTTAAAATATAATTATCAAACTTTATTTCATAAGTTTATTATCTTATTAAAACACAGAAGTTAAAACTCTTTTCTCTCATTTTTTTTCTCATATTTTATTTTCGCATCTCTACAAATAATTATAAAATATTATTTTAATTTTTATAAAAAGGTGTTAACTATATATATATAGGTAAGCTTTTAAATTTGCCATCGAAAGCGTTTGTTTTTGTTACAGTAGTGATTGTGCAAAATAGCTTTTTGTTCTAATAAATAAAACACATCATCAATGACGTTGTTCGCTTAAAAGATTTTCAAAACGTACAAATGTGAAATAACTATTGTGCACTTATAAAAAGAGCGCATGCGTGGACTGTTCAGAGATATCATCCTTGAAATAAATGTCATATCCTATTGTTTCTAGAAGTTCAAGCGTAACTTACTTGAATAACATATGTAAACTTCTGATGAGAAATTGGCAACCATTCAAAAGGATCGAGTCATATATTACGCCGATGACTAATAGGGCGTATTTAAAAATGTTTTGTGCTCACACCCAAAATCAGGGATGCCAGGCTAAAAGAACTCATCTTCTCAAGTTCCGTCTCCAAAAAAATTATGCATACATAAGTCATGTTTGTGCAATAGCACTTTGAAAATTTAATGCATTGAGATGTTATTTTGACTCGTAACCAAAAATCAACTTTTTATGTTTACCTATGAAACCACAGCGTTTTAACAAAAGCCTCGGATGTACCTTATTATCATTAAAAAAAAGTATGAATTTTCAAGTGAAGAAATTTTTATTTCTCATTTAGTTTTTAAATCATTATTTATAAACGTCGCACTAGAAAGCCACGTGAGAATTATTAGCGGTCTACTTTGTAATTCTGAGAAGGCCATGGAAGACTAATGGTCATGGTCACAGACTCGAGGTCGTCTTATCATGAGTTAGAGCCCTAATGCCACTAAAAACTTGAGAAGTAGAGAGGTTGATCAAGGCTCGAAGTCCTTATGTTAGCATGCTGTAGTATAATGAGTAAGATGCAAGCTCAGATATCCTTCTCGTTACTTGACGGAGATTCAAAATTACACTAGGCAACAAAAAAACGTTTTGTCTCTTTCCTAGTTTTATAAATAGCCTATTCTTATTTATTTTGGGTTGAAAAAACGAATATGTAAATGAAATTTATGTATTAGCTTTGGTTTTTAAGATATACCACACACATCCATCACAATTTATTGGTAAATTTGAAGAATAAAACATTACTAACTAATACATACAGTACAATAGACCTTGTCATTTTGAACTATGTTGAAGTATGAGAACGATTGTGCTGTTATCCCTCTCCTTACCCCCTCAGGGGGCTCACCTTCTCTAGGTGAGTACGGGTGTCACAATCCGAGGTGCTCTAGTGATCTTTTCCTTTTCCCACGGGGCTTACTGTCTTTGGTAAACACGGGCTTCACGAATCCGGGGTACCCTAGTGATCCTTCTCTATTTTCGACCCTCTTTCTTGTCATTCAATTCACTCTTTCTTTCTCTCTTCCCGTCTAGACCACAGATATTAAAACAAATGTTTGGCGCAGTATAGCCGAAATCGGCTCTTGCGCCAATAAACCCCAAAATCAATCAATCAATCGGATGACATGGGAACAGGAGCTTCATACATTATTCATTTCATTTTTAACCGTCGTAATCTGCATCAATAATATTTTTTGAGCTTGGAGCAAACTCCAAAATGTCTTTGTCTGCCAGATCTAATTGAGCTGTGCTCTCATTATCATCATCTACAGCAACGAATTCTTTAGATGATAGTAGGATTGTCCAGTCCGGTTGGAGTTTTTGTATTTTGTTCATTCCAAAACCTTTTCGTGTTAAGAGAAGAAAAAAAAACATGAAAGTACATAGTAGTTTGACGGCACTGTGTTGTATTATTTTGCTTTAACCGATATTTCGACTTAAGCGTTTTCGCGTTAAGCGTATATTACTATATATCACATCCACGAGAATAATCTCAACCTCAAATCCTGTTTACACCTATGACCAGTATTACTTATGAAACTAGATATATACCCTCCATTTTAACACGCTTTTATAAGTTTCACTTGTATGTAACGGAATCTTTGAACTCGATTTTTACTCACTTTAAAAGGTCGGATTAATTTGAAATTTTGCACACTTGTCAAGGACTGATGACAATACAATAGTTTCATAATTTTGTTCCATTGTCCTTATCAGGATCGTCAGGAATAACGATAATCAGATTTGGCGAAAATTACATATACCCCTCCCAGATTTGGCGACTTATTGCATATACCATTTCCAGATTAGGCGACTAAAAGAATAAGGTGTAACCCTAAAAGTGAGTGTTTTTAATTTAAAGCTAATTATATTCAAATAAAACAAACAAAAAAGTGTTCTTTATGTGAGAAAGGAGAGGCTGGGTGTGTGTCTCTCAGTCATTTCTTACCATAATATAAACATTTTTCTGAAAATGAAAATAAAATATACTGAATCGAACTAAAAAGTAAAAAAATAATTCTTAATATAAGAAAAAATGATGGTCGAGAAAATCAATGTCATTGGGGTAAAAACGTGGGGTGTTCTATAAATATATCAATTGTTATAGTTTCTAACTTCTATTCCGAAATGCTGAGTTAGTGTAAAAATGTAATACAAAGCACCCCACGTTTTTACCACAATGACATTAATTTTCTCGTTCATCATTTTATTCTTATATTAAGAATAACTTTTTAATTTTAACCTCGATTCAGTATAAAAGCGTGTTCTTTAGTTTTTTTTTAACTATAATTTATTTAAGCCATATTTCTATAAACAGAATTTTAAAATGAACATCGATTCAATGGAATATGTATAATCCAGATTAGAACCAAATCGTATAAGTGAGTGAGTGAATATTAACGCGTCACACTATTCAGTTACTCGAAGGCTTTTGGCGACGGAATTCGTAATTTTGAAACATGGTCAAGTGGCGAGGACGACACCTGAGCTGTCACCCCTATCTCCTAACTACCACTTCACACCAATGGGAGAACGTTTGAGCTCGTGATAGATTTAACGTGCATCGCTTCCCTACACGGCGGATCTTCAGCGGTACTAGGCTCAAACTCATGATACACCGACCAAGAATCCGTTACTTTGGCCACTAGGCAACCGTGGTCGTTTCTTTTTGAAGCTGGATGCTTCAAAAAGAAGAAATATATTTAGCTAATGATATACTTTTGAATATTTGATCTTTGAATTGTAAGAAAATGTCAACTTTCCCTGCCATTTTTTCCCTTTCATCTGAAGTAAGATTAAAAATGCATCCTAAATGTAGTAAAATTATCAATAAATAAAAATATTTTTAGAATAGATTTTATTAAAAATACTATAACTTTATTAATTTAATTAAGTACAATTAATGCTAATTTAAATTTTGTAATGTAAACTAGCAAATAACGAAAGAAATTATTCTTTATTAAAAAAAAAAAAAACATTGCAATATTTATATATAAAAGTCATAAAATTGCTGAAAACTCTTGCCCCCCCCCTCCACAAAATTGTACAAAGAGAAGCAACAAGAAGACATTACATTGTGTGTTTTTCTGTAATTTGAAAGGCAAGCCAGACGGTTTCCGTATGATTTTTGTTAACGACACACCTACGAAGATACACGAAGACTGTTGGTTAGCGATCTCGCCATTTTGAACAGATTTCAAGCGACGTGGATGACACATGAACCATTATACCACTCACCAAATTTCCACATCACAGTAATGTGAGAACTTTGAGCTTCTACAGCCCCTCTACATGGTGAGTCTTCAAATACACCATGAATCGGCAATAGCGATAGAGAACAGGATTGCTCAGCTACAGCAGACACTAAAGACAGTTTAGAAAATTAGTAGATCGTACAGTTGTGTAGTACGAGAGTTATATTAATGTCGTACTATAGTAAATCAACCTAACCATAAGCACTAGGTTACCACTGCCCCTTTCAACTATGACACAGAGTTCATTACGTCTAATCCACTATTTTTAATGTAGTTCCATCTGCAGGGAATCAGGGATTCACTAAATTTAATTTAAGGTATCCGAACACGTTGAAAATTATCAGATTCAATCAAGACAGATATTTTTGTTTTTTTATTTTATTAAATAAAGCTATTTTTTGACTTTACGAAACATACTTTGTTTTATTTCTACGCTACCTAGAGGCTAAGTTACAATGAATTTTATAAAGTTAGAAAAACCGGAAGTGGGTGTTTCATCTACGAGAAGTGGGCATTTAAATTGCTCAAAATCTATCCTGGCGAGTCTGATAACTCAAAATATTACGAATGTATTTCTATAAAGACTTTTTGAACCTGGTATTTATGTTATTTTCTAGAGAATGTACTAAAATATTTTTTATTGTATGGAGACTTTTTGAGTTATGGCTTGTTATTTAAATAATGGTCTCATTAAAAATGTAACATTTCCGATAATGTTTACTCAATCAGCTCTAAAATTTTCAAATTTTAATAAAACATTAAAATTTTAGTACGTTTTCTAGATAAATGCATCTAATTTGTTTTAGTAATACTTGTTAATATATATTTATTACTTTTTTCTCTAACTGCTTTGAAGTTTTTCGAAAATATTGCTAAAATTTCACTTATAACTGTGATTTTTGTAAAATTCAGGTAATTTATTTTAAATATCGATAGTTAAATAGTAATATTTATTGGTATTGAGTCCTAAAAAAGCATTTATAATGTTTTAGTATGCTATTTTGTTAAAAAGTACTCCGAACGTGTTCGGATACCTTAACATCCGAGTAAGGGACTGGTATTTGCCATGGTAGCTAGATTAGGTATCTTGTTCAACACTTGACCAGTGCCCATGGTAGCTTAGTGGTCAAGGTAACGGACTCATGGCAGGTGTGTGATGAGTTCGAATCTGTACCACTGAAGACCCACCGTGTTTAGAAGGCAGATGCATGTTTTATCAATCGAGCTCAAAGTCCTCTCCATGCACGTTAAATATGTCGTGGCTCAAACGTTTTCCTGTTGGTGTGGTGTGGTAGTTAGGAGAGTGAGGTACGAGCTTAGGTGTCATCCTCGTCACTTCACCATGGTTCAAACTTTTACGATGTCCCTTACCAATAGCCCCCCCCTCTACTCTCTCGTGCTGCTTTATAATTCAACATAAATATAACCCTCTCTCTTTCGACATTTGATCAAAGTTATAAATTGCGATCTCATGTCCAATAGCAATCATCCACCGCGGTAGCCAAGTAATCAAGATATCGGATCATGGCTAACGTGTCATGAGTTCGAGCCCAGTACACTGAAGACCCGCCGTGTAAGGGAGAAATGCACGTTAAATATGTCGAGAGCTCAAACGTCCTCCCGTTGGTGTGGTGTGGTAGTTAGGAGAGGGGTGCTAGCTCCGGTGTCGTCCGCGTCACTTGACCATGGTTCAAAATTACATGGTCCATCCAAAGCCTCGTGTAGCTGAACAGTGTGACGTTAATATTCACTCACTCATTCACCCCAATAGCAATCATGTAGCTTTTTTGTGTGGTTTCAGCTGCCAATAACTTGTAATTAATTTTTCAAACTACGTCTACATCGTCGGAAAGGAATTATTGCTATAGGAAATAATAGACTTTGTTGTTCCATATTTGATAAAACCATAAATAAGTCGATGATCACAATTATTTTTTTATTGTAATATACATTTTAATAACACAATTCGTGTTTCTAGAAATTTCCTTGCTCCAATAAATTGCTCACTTCTGTTTTTGCAGATACCTAACCACTGGAACCTTCACAATATCAAATTTTGCACAAAATTGCAATTTCGATTTTTTATACTACACTACTCCTTATATTTCATAGAACAGTTCTGTCAAAGAATTTTGTCATTCTGATTAAAAATTACTGAATTACTATTATTTTTATTTTATTTTACACAAATAAAAGTTTAAAATGCACTTTTCTTACTTCGTGAATTTTCTATTTTCTTTGTTACGTAAAATGCTCCTTGCATTTCAAATTCGTCACATCTCTGAAATTTTCACAACTTATGGAAGATGATATAATTCACAAATTTGTGCTTTAGTTTTCTAAAATATTTAACTGATCATATTTTGTGTTGTTTTGAATACCTTGAATGATTGGTTAAATATTTCATATAGTATAAAAAATATTTTTTCCCCTCAAATTTTATTCTGAAATTAAAAAAATCCATGCACATATATATTTTGTTGTAGTTCATATATATATGAAACAAAATTTATGTACATATCTTAAAAACTAATGCTCAAGGGGCATTTTAAAAAAATGATTTTATAAAATAGTTTTTTTTAAAAATATATTTAAATTTTGAAATATAATAATCATTAACGGCATTGATTCCATTTTCAGCTATTTTAGCGAACAATTTAAGAAATTAGTTTTAATGGTCACCACCTTTTAAGAGAAAAAAAGAAGATTAACAAAATTTAAAATAGCTTTATTTTGTATTTTTCACTTTAAAATAATTGTGATAAAATGGATTTCACTTCTGTTCAAATAAATATAGTTCTAGTAATAATCTGTAAATATATTCCCAAGGGATCTATAATTAAATTTATTTGTCGAGTAAATTAATTTGTTGTTTATTTGAAAAGAATTCTACGTAAATAATAGATGCTCGCAAAACACGTTTGTATAATTGTTTGAATTTAATATATAAATTGAAACTAATGTTTCTCACGTTTTCATATACATCTTATTTTAATTTATTTCTGAAAGTTAGCCTTTTAAAAACTACATCGCATGATCTTTTTTATGTTCCAAATGTTCCTATTGATATATTTTATTTCTACGCTATACACACATGTGTTTATTTATTAAACACCTCTATATTTAATTTAATAGAACTATTTACGGAGAGAGTAAATTAAAATATATAAATAGTATTTCGTTACCTTTAAATTGTCAGACGCGTATGCCAATAAAGAAAATTGATAAAATACAACAGTTTTAAATATTTATTTAACACTTTTAAAAATTTCTTCTATTTAGCTTCTTTATAGCGAAATAATACAATTGTACAAATAATGTATCAGTTACCTCCAGACTAAGGAAATAGGAAACTCATTTAATTAAGGAAACCGTTACTTTTCTTCCATGAAGTGACACACACACTCGTAAAATATTTTATTTAATCTCATATTGCATAATAAATACTTTCTTGTATAAATATGAGACATATAAGAAGAAAAAAGTGCGTGCAAAATGAAACAATTCTGTGTAAAAAGAAAGTCGTATGAAAAATATGTGTCTGGAATGTTTTCCTTTTCTTTTTTGCCAGACTAATTTTTCAGCTTTAGTGGGACTTATCGATTGATTAAGGAGCAATTAGTGGTTAATATTAAGCAGGTATTTATATACCTCTCTACATATATATGTATCTTAGTAAAGTAAGGTATGCACACTTTTTTATCAAAAACTGTCACATGGTAAATTACAGCAATTATAACTGTCTTTTAAATTAAAACAATTATAATTGTCAAGTTAATTTTAAGCAATTAAATGTCTTTAATAATTCTTGTGATCCAAGAAACAAACATGAGACTTGAAAGCGGAAATGTTAAAAACTTGACAAAATAATCCCCAAGTTCAGATAATCTCAGCTCTTATATGCATTAATGTTAATGGGTGCTACAGTGATTTCTTTTTAGTGCGTGGGGGTCATATAGTACAAACATTATGCATCTAATCCTGCTTGGCTCAAGCATCTGGAATCAGTTCTTCGCGATATCTGAATACATTTGTCTATCTCCTTAACAGCGTGACTTTATTTCGCAATACTCTACAGTCCATATATTGATATTAACTGACCTTATAATCATGCAGGTTTTAGGAATAAAGAGGCTACAGGTATATTTCTTATGGACATAACCAAAGTTTTTGACAAAATCTCGCATTATGGCTTAGTTTCCAAGTTCATGCGAGTCGGTTTCTTTCTCTCCATCAAAACAATTCTACAACATTCTACAACTTTTCAGTCTCTTTGTTAGCATTACACAAAATCACTTCACAGTTATAAATCTACCCTGGCAACAACGGTGTCATCTCAAAAGGTACGAATTTTTACTTTGTTATCTGCCCAATATTATTTATCACAACTACAACTGTGGCTCATTAATTAGAAAATAACAAGTAATATAAAATTATGTCCATACACACGCAATGTTTTTTTGCATGTATATTTATTTTGATATAATACTAGCTGATATATCTGTTCTTTGCATAGGTGAATTGAAAAAATTAAACAATACAGATTGTGAATGATAAACAAGCTTTCAATGAGTTAATTTTACGTGAATTGCAAATTAAACAAAAAAGGCTTTATGCATATCTCACTTGAGCACAAAAAAAACATATTTGTAAAATTTAAAGTCTATAGATCTAATGGCAGATAAAAAGGATTTTTTTTTTATTTATAACGCTTCGTAACTCTCTTGTAGATCCATTTTTGAAAACACCTTTCTAAGTTGATCTCTGCTCAGCAAAAGTAACACATTGTTTCAAACATTGTGTAATGAATGCTTAAAAAAAGAGTAAGTAATGTATATCTAGATGTGTACTACGCTAATATTGCTTTCTGTTTGTATTTATTTTATGCTAAAATTATAATATTCGAAAGCAACGTCATTCCTTTCATTATAATAGTGATTCAATGGAAACTTAGCGAAATGTTGGTGATAGAGCCAAGTTGGCATCATTTGGCGATTGATTGAACGATGTAGAAGTTGCTTTGCTGTAGCGCCAAATGGTGGGGAGCTGCAACAAAGAGGATATTATAAAACCTTCTCTACAAAAAATACATATACATGCCAATTTTCATAGTGATCGGTTGAACGGTGTTGGAGTGAAGCGATTTTATACATTCATTTATATATATATATATATATATATATATATTTATAAATGTAATTATATCTACTTTTATTTTTAATGGGTTTGAGAGGTGATTTATTAAATCAATTTTTAAATTCTTTTTAAATTAATTTTACTCCGTTGTAAAATTTCTATGGTTATTTTAACCAACCCTTATCATCCTAACTGCTCAGATAAGATAGCAACTACTGCTTCAATAATTAAAGCCAACACTGGAAAAGTGTATTTGCTCTTATTTATATTTTCTTTTGAAATTTTTGAATTTTTATTTCTCAAACGAGTCAGCATGGTCTTCACGTATTCCAAGGTTTCATCTTAAATTGCATCCCTTAAATTGCATATCAGTTTCTAAATATTTACTTTTTAATAATATTTCTTTAAATGATTTAAAAATTCTTTTTATTTCAATAATTCTAATGAGATTGTATATTTCTCTTCATACTATTTAGTTTTATTTTTCCAGTAAAGGTTGAGAAATTAAAAGACTGGGATTGAACAGATTTTCTTTTAAAAGTTTTGAAACTTAAATATTCTGCAAAATAATTTACCCACTCCCGCATCGTACAGTTTTTAGAATTGCTGATATTATTCAAAGAATTTGAAGAACATATTCATTGGATCACAGGTTATCTGTTACAAGTATCTCCTCTCATAGAGTGCTTACTGCACTAGAAGACAAAAATCTGAAAGACTTCATCCAACGAAATTCTAAAAATCAAAATGAAAACTGGAACATATTTTCCATTCATGTCACCCTTCAAAACGTTCCATCATCGAATGAATAAAGCGTTCTATTTCATTCGGACACTAATTCTGTGAAACAGATCACTCACGCCATAAACTTTTTCCTCCAGATTAGAAGGGACGTGACTCAGGCCCACAAAGGTCTTAATGTAGCGAATAATTTATATTTTTCACACTCCTTCTAATGTGGGTAATCGGATCAAGTCTTTCCCCATTATGGCCTCGCGTCTCGGATAGCATTATTTCGAAGTCGGTTTTATGGCTATTTGTAGATACTAGGGATGGATTTCGAAAATTATTGCCCCCTTTTCATAATTTTGAAAGTTTTAAGGAGAAAGGTCTGACAAAATTTCAGTTTTCAAGAGACATGTTCTTTTTATGAATTTCAATAATTTTCTAGCACAATTCTCCTAAAAAGGCTTCTGTTAAGGCTGCCTTCAAATGATGAAAATTGTGATTCAAATTCGAAATGTATTTTCCGTCAGGAAGAAACACACCTGTTTTAATAGACATTTGTTAATAACGTATAGTTAGAGTGACCTTAAATTTAAAAAAAAAGAATTCATAGAGTAAGCGATTCTTAGATTTATAAACATGTGTTCTTAAGGTATCCAATGACTTGCGCTACAACTTTTTTAAAAAAACGGAGATTTGGAGATTTGTGTGTGTGTGTGAATTTTAGATTTGCTTAGTACATTTTGAGAAAAATATGTTACAATTAAGGTGATAAAAAGAAATTATTATTACTAAAATAAGAAAAAAGGGGCAAAAATTTACAAATAATAACATAAACCGGGCCAATTCTGCACCAATAGCTTATGACAAAATTTTCAATTTTTAAATTCTGATGTATTGTTATGTTATTCATTTTTTAAATGACCTTCAGGATAAGGGAATAATTTTTATAAAAAATTACAAGCAGAAAGTGCAAAGAGTGTCCATTTCCAATGAATTTGGGAACATGAGAACTTGACAAACGAGCATTAGAGCGATGTGTGCTTTCTCCGATGAATCACAATTCAATTTATCGAGTGATTTTCACCGAAACATAATTTGGTAAAACGGTTAATGAAACATAATGTTAAATCTTGCTCGAAATACGACAGAATGTAATCAAAACTGGAGTGGTGGGGTTGGGAATATGCCTTCTGGATACACAGGACTTAACGTTTTAGTCGAGGAGTTTTTACTAATGGAACTTGGATATAATTAAGGGATCCTATGTTTACCTTTTTCGAGGTGCTACGCTTTAACCTTTTTTATTCATGGATTCCATTGTGACAAAGTACCACCCCACCTAATATGATGATTATGATACTCGGCTTGTAACTGAGTGGGCTCGGGTTCAAATCCCAAATAAGGTATGGATGTATCTCAAGGAAAAGAAGTCAGACTTACGACTGATATGGATTCCCGTCTCGAATGGAAGGCAGCAAACCCCTTCTGTTCTATGCAGGGATAATCGTTTGTAATAAAATTCTGTGTTCTTCTGTGTTTGTATTGTATGTTTCTTTTCTTCTATCTCTCGTTTTTCGTATGTTTCCCGGTATGAAACACACGAGGACAAAAATAACATTGTGAAAAAGTGCCGAGTTCAACTCACAAAGAAACATCTTAAAAGAGGAAAAATTGAACTAACTCTCAAACTTTTTAGATTAACCTTTAGGGAAATCTATGTTTTGTTTGCTTAATTTGAGAACCTCACCTTGTGAAGAAACTGTGATATGTGGAGATTAAGATAGCTTTTCAAAGTGATATAAAGTAAAAAAGTGAGATGAGATTATAGTTGTAAGGAGGAGAGTCTGGAATTGCAAGGATTGTAAAGTGAATTAGAGATTACAGTCAGACCTCTATTTAACGAAGACTCCCCAAAAAAAGTTCGTTTATAGAGGTTCATCTTTTAATATACTTTTAAAACAACATAAAACAAATTTTAAATTCATAAACATTTTCTATTAAAAAAGTAATTACTCATACCTTTTTTGTGTGTAAATTACTATCTATTTATTTTATATATCTTACTCATAAAAAAAAGAAAAGAAAAAGGAAAACTGCAAGGAAAACAAGAAAAAAGAATGTCGAGGAATATACCGTATTTTCAACAATGAGAAAATAATTTTATACTAAAATTAATGAACTTTAAGGACATTTTCTAATTTAAAGCATTCGAATAATTTTAAATTACATTATTTTTTACTAGAAATTCTAAACACATAGGTTCTTAATTTTAATTACTTAGAAAATCGGTTAATTTTGTTTGAGTTTTTTTTTGTTTGAAAAAATGCTTTATTTCATAATACGCTTTACATCTTTGCAATGCACCACAAATTCCTTTAGGCGTATTTTTCCGTGTCTTTTCTAAAATTTTTCTAGCCAACCATTGTTATCTAGAAATTGGTCATATCCCAACACCTTTGCAAGTTGAAGAGCTTTGTCTATTACGAAAGGTCGAGAGATTGGAACACATTTATCTTGTATTTTGTGTATTCACTTCAAAACTGTCTCGTTGGCATCTTTATAGACACATGTTCTTGAACATCTTGAACAAGAATCCGACGAATCATAATTTTATAACTTTTCTCGATTTTTTATAATAATTGATAAGCTGTTTGGAGGTATACCAAATTTAAAGCAATGTGTTGTTTTCCTGACGCCTTCATCTACTTCCTGAAGAAATAAATATTTTAGTTTGATGCTCAAGCTCTTACATCTTGACATTTTCGAGCTACAAGAAACGAAGTTACCAGTATAACTGATCAAAACTCAAATGAACGGGAGACTATTTCAAAGACACGGGGACACGAGACAACTCCTCAGAGAATGAAAGGAGATATCGAAGATGTTTCTAGTTAACTGGACGATGGTGGTTAAAGGTTGAACTTCTTAGACGCCACTCCCGAAATTCTATTGCTCTCGGAGAGTTAGGCATCTAATGAGACCAGTTCAAGATATATGACCACCATAAAATGTGTTAAAAGAGAGAATAACTTGAAATGTCCAAAAATATTTAAAAAAAAGGGAGGAAAAAATTGAATCAAAAGAAAAAAAGTTCGTTATACAGAAAATACACTCCGCTATTGGGAGGTTATTTTACGTAGAAAATCGTGAAATGTTCTTGGTTCCAGGAAAAATTTAAAGGCTCGTAATATGGAGATTTGACTGTATATGCTGTTTTGATAAGAATCTACGAGTTACACTGAAGCTTGTGAAGCTACAGACGAATCCTTTATAACCAGGACATCATATACTTTCAAAAAATGGATTTTTCAATTTTAGTTCTAAAAAAATAGTGCATATTTTTCTGAACCTAAAAATGTATAATGCTTATATGTTTGTTGGATAAAATAGCCCTAAAATATGAAAAATAAAAATGTAAACAAATGACCACGCTCCTTTTGACATAGTTTTAATGGGTAGTTCCACTGTATTTGATCTATATAAACTTTTGAATTTTTTCCCCCTTTAAATGAATAACCCCGTTATTCCGTGGCATAATATGTATTAGAAGATCTCAAAAATTAAGATTTTCAGAATTTTAAGGTTTCATGATTATTTCTAAGAAATTATGCAGTTAATTCATTAAAAAACTGGTTCATTACGTTTGATATGTTGCTCTATATATATGTGTAGAATTTTTTGTACATTCAAGAAATATTTTTGTAAGAAGTGGTATCTGCATGAAAATATGTATGTCGAAAATTACGTTCATGTTAACTAAAACAAAGGGAAAAAACATATGAATTTAAAATTACTTTTTGTAACTGAAGAAAATGATTAAGCATTATTATTAGGCATATAAAAATAGGCAAGAAAATACTAATCAAGTGTATAATATGTGAAAACATTATTTTTTTTAGTTTTTTCACTTTTTCTCAAAAGCATATTTTTTTTGCATTTAGGTACATTTTTTAAAAAAATATTGCACATAAGATTCCAAATTTTTTATATTTCTATACAAGATGCCTATGCATATAATGAGCCTATTTTTTCTATTAAAATAGTGCCTAACTTTTAAAAATGGTTTTATGCATAAAAAAAGCAGAAAAATAGAAATTTTCCAAATTTTAAAGTTTTATAATTGTTTTAATGAAACTATACTAAATTTTCACTAAAAAATAGGCTCACTATCTTTTTATGTATTGTTTTATATATGTGTAAAAATATTTTGCATAAAGAAAAGATACTTTCTTTAAAAAAATGGTACCTAAACATAAGTATGTTTTATGAGTTCTCAAAAATTATGTATTACTTAAATTAAGTAGGGAAAAAATAAACTTTTGAACTAAAAAGTTATTTTTGTAGTTCTACAGAATAATTAAATTATCTTTATTAAGAACGTTAAATATCTAAGCTCTATTGGAAATTTTAAAAGATATATGTCTCATAAACAAAGGGTCTTAATTTTGGCATTTTACACTTTCGAGCATGTCCTGGTTCCCTTAAATGTAGTTGGTGTCTTGATTTATTCTGGAGTTTCAACCTGTGTAGGTGTACCTGGAAGCGATTTTAAAAGTTAAGATGATCCCAATATTTTTAGTTAGGATTTGAATGTTATTTCTCTCCCGTTAAATATTTACCATTAAGACATTTTTATTGCCTTAAATGAAAGTTGTTGAGTCTTACAATACCTATAGAGTTGTCGAGTTATATCCAAACACTGCTTCGAACACTATTTCGTTTCACAGGGATCAAGTACATGCAATGACCAACATGATCTCCCAGATTTAAATCCGATCAAGCATGTTTGGGATGTAAATGGACAAAAGTTGGCCTCTTGCTATTCGCCATTTTGTACCACCGTTTAAACCGATTCTGCTGAAGGATTGGCAGAATTTGTTCATAGAAATTGATCCAGATTTTCTTTTGTAGCATAGAACTTTTCTATGATTCTTGTATCGCATCAAGGTGTGACCCCACTTCTCACTAACTTTAGCAGGTTTTTTCTTGAATCGACTGACGAACTTCTTGCTTTATACCATTTTCATAAATCAAGAAATATGTTAAATTTTAAACGTTTTTTAACAATACAATTTATTAATAACCACTTTCTAATTAAGTATTTTAAATTTCATTCCGTTTTATATTTTATTTCGCTCTCTTTTTAAGCCTAGATAACAGAACTTTCATCTAATAGACTACACACCCCAGAAGACGCAGAATTTGTTTCTTTCTTGTCATCTAAGAAGCTTGGAATATTAAAGTACGCGAATTCAGTTACTGTAATAAGGCTATTTCAGTTTGTGGAGAGAACACACTTTTAATATTGTCCAAGAGTGTGAAGTGGCGCGCTTTTCCGGTAGGTCAGAACCCGGGACCTTTGGGTCCGAAACCGAGTAACTTAACCACTACATCAAAATGATCACCATGGTGCGGAAGTAGTTACTGGCTTATATAGATTGTATCGCTACACACTCCCCTACCTACCAGTTAGTTGGTGGTTAGGCGAACGAACGATCTGGCGTGGGAACTGCGCCGGCACCTTACTGTCGGCTATATCAAGGAAGGTCAGAGGTTGACTTCTCTTAGGACATCAGTGCCGGGGTGTCCACCCTGGGATACTTTCCCACGAGAAACTGCTTGACCGTTGAGACGTCACTCGTTCCCGACGGGAAATGGGTCTTTGATGAACACTGCCGCAAGTGTAAATGCTATTTTTTACAACCTTTACTTTTTAAACGAAGAACTTTATTACTTCTATTAAGATACGTTAGATTGCTTGAAATAAATAAAAGAAATATAAAAACGTACTTCTTTTATAACGCGCTTTTATTAGCTTCACCTGTATGCAACATAATCTTTGAACTCGATTCTTCTCCAGATTAAAAGGCCAGATTAATTCGAAATTTCACACCCTTGTGAAGGACCGATGGCAATACAATAATTTAATAATTTTGTTCAATTGTCCCGATCAGGATCATCAGGATTTAAGATTTTCCATTTCTAGACTTGGCATCTAATTCCAGACTTGGCGACTAAAAGATTAAGTTACTACCTAAGGTGAAATTGCTCATGGTTAATACAAGTACAACAAACAAAAAACAGTGTTAATTGTTTTGTAGGATCTGTGGAATGAAACATCATTCATTGCTTCGTTTTACCAAAAAAAAAGCTAAGGATTGATTCAGGGGTCACCGTATTAAGTAATTTCTCGCAAGTTCTTTGATTCAAAATGTGTTATTTTATGTCTAATGCTGATGCAAGTTTCATAGAGAATATTGAGTTCATTTTAGTGTAAAATATCATTGTGACTTGAAACTTTCTTCCTCATGAAATATTTCAAATCTAGTTTTTCCAAATTTCCTTCAGTTGGCTGATCCATCCTTTTTTCAAACCAGTTCGTTTCGACGTACTGATAGGATGCCAATGGGTATTACAGATTCTAAAAAAATGACGCATTTAAGATTAATTTATCAATGTATAAATGATAGTTTAAAAAACTAAAAAAAATACACGCTTTTTATCAAAGATTGAACTAAGAAATGAAAAATAAATTATAGTTTAAAAAATTTAAAAAAAACACACTCTTTTATAGTTAATTGAACTAAAAAGTATAAATAATTCTTAATATAAAAAGGATTGAGGCGAAAATTAATATCATTGTGGTGAAAGTGTGGGGTGCTTTTGTACTATAATTTTTACACTAACTGCATTTCGGAATAGCACTCGTAAGAAATTATAACAATTAATATCGAACACCTCACGCTCTTACCACAATGACATTAATTTTCTCGGTATAATTTTATTCTTATATTAAGAATTATTTTTACTTTTTAGCTCGATTAACTATAAAGCGTGTTTTTTTAGTTTTTTAAACTATAATTTATTAATTCATAATTTGTGAGTCGAATGATTAGTTACATAGTAACTATTAAGTTTATTTCTTGCCAAGGGTTAAAGAACTTATCTTTATACTTAACTTTTGGTCTCCGGTGTAGACTAAACTATAAATAAAAGAAATGAAGACAGGGAGGCAATAAAATATATTTATGTTGGGGTATTGTAGAAAAAATAAAGTGTTTCAAATTTTAGTCCTTTATTAACCAAAAAGGATATCTTTAAAACATTTGACTGCGACTTATAAAATCATATTTATTTGGTTTTAGAAACATGATTAAAATTATAAATTAGTTGTATATAAAACATTTTTGCACGGAATAATTAATATCTGCATGTTTTGACACCGTGTATTGCTCTCTTTCCCGTTTTACATATTTACAAGAAATATGCTTGTGCAGACCTTTACCCCTCCGCGTAATTATAATCTAATGAATTGACCATTTTAATACAAATAAATGCATTACTATTCATTTTCAACTCTTACATCTTGTTGAATAAATCTTCATTGAATTTCCTGTATAACTTCATTATCAGTTTTGCTATTGATGGAACAATAAAGATGTGCTTATTTTATGACTTACTAAGTACAAGGTGTAAATAATGTACATCTCTTTCTGATTTTATAGGCTTCTCTACCAATGTTTATAATGTGTATTTAAAAAAACAATAACATGTTTATGAGGCAGTAAAGCCTTAGTATAATACATAATTATAACACGGTAAAAAAAAGAAATTTCCTATACTTAACAAATAAAAATTTATTAATTTTTAAAATTTTCCTTCCATGGCTATTTAGATCATTAAACTTAATTTAATTATTGCTACAATGATATAACATACCACTGTATCTTTAACTCATACTTACAAAAAATTTTCTCTCACTTTAGAAAATGGGAAACTCAAAGCAAAAATGTAATCTTTTAAAGAATTTCGACTTATTTGTATAATAAGTGATTTCTATGTATATGTAAAAAGAATTTTAGTCTTTCACTCATTTTGATTCACGTCATCAGTAATTTGTTCTACAAATGATATAGTGTACATCGTAATTGAAAAAGTTATTTGAAAGCTTATCTTAGTTTTCTTCCAAAAAAAAAATTAAGAATTATTACCAATACCATTTTAAAGTTTTGATCTGAATTCAAGGCAATAAACTGGCAAAAAGTTTTTAACCCATCATAGTGGAAGGGTTAAAGCGAGAAAGATTTCATTTGGAGTTTTATGCAAGATATGATACGAGCTGTTTTCTTTGAAAAAGTAATGTTTTGGTCTTTTTTATATTATATGGAGATATTTAAGGGTTTGTATTTAAATGGTTTGAAAAATATTGGTATATGTTAAAGAAAACTCCTTTTACGATTTTTTAAATATTAAATTGATTTAATTTTATAACGTGATCGTTTTTAAAGTTTATTAGTGAAAAGAAATTCATACTTTTGAAGATTTCAAAAATGGACTTGCATTACATATATAATGGACCATTTTCAAAATCAACAAAATATAAAAATCATACAATGGAGAAATATTAAATATGAGATTTCAATTGAACCAAACCAGTTTTTTTTAAGGAATTTTTATTAAATATCTAAAAAAAAAAGGCTTCATTTCGATATTTTTTAGGTAATGCCATTTAAATTATATTCAAGTTAAATAAACAAACAAAACACAGTACTAAGTTTTATACTCTTAAATAAACCTGAGAAATACCAAAATTCCAGTGAACGAACGGAAATTTTTATGCCATTAACAGTGTTGCCACACATATAAAAATGAAGTACAGAAATCATGTAGAATAACTTTTAAACTAAATATTATGTCTTTTTGGAAAGTGGACTTATGCACCCCTTTCAAGGTAATTATGTTTGAAATTTCATTAACTACGTAATTTTATATTGACAAAATGATGAAAATATTCAAGGATTTTTTTTTTGTAACTGTTTATAGAAAGTCTCATAACAGATTGCATTCATAACGAGCCTTTTCTCAAAAATGGACTTACACCTCTTTCTAAGAATACAGCTCAAATATTGCGTCATTCTGCACTAACTAATCGTAGTAAAAGACCAGTAAAAGTTAATTTATTTGAAGTAACACGCACACACGCACGCGCACACACACAGCTATATTTCTGCATAGAGAATTGAAATCTTAAAGTGGCTAATAAGTGTGGGGAAACTACGATTGAAGAAAGAAAAATAACCATCTATAATGAGATATAATCACAATATACTGAAAGAAATTGGTGAAACAGTATATAAGAGTCAATACAAAATCTCTTTTATTCTTCACTTAGGGTTGGCAAGAGATAGCTCTGAATAATTTTGTAATTTCATTAATTTGAATTTCAAATTCTCTCTCTCTCTCTCTGTAGTCATCTTTATTAAACTCTAAGGATTATATAAATAATGTATTTTTTTTTTGATAAAAATAATGGATTGTAAAATCCCTCCCCCCATTTTTTGAGAAATGCAAATTATGTCCACTTATGTCCATCCGTATATTTATATACCCTAGAAAATATATACTGAGAATATCCAAAATTATCCCAAATGCAACTTGTTCTTTTATTTAAAATAATTATACTTAAAAGTAAAAAAAAAAATAGACGCAAAATTTTTTGAAAAATATTTAGCTATTTTACAGAGTTTACCTACAAAAATTTCTGATGTTAAAATAAATATAATACATTCTATAAATTGTCTTATACCTAAAATATCCCTATTGTAGAGGAACAGAGATTTATTTACATAGTTACTTAAAACTTTGGCAAAGCTTCGAAATTTATTGTACCAAAATGTTGAAAGTTTTATGGCTCGAATAGGCTGTGTAATAACACAATAAATTTACACAGAAGGTCCAGGAAATTAATATTTACAGAACTTTATAAGGAACGTTCGAATAGTTTATCCCCGAAGGAAGTTTCACATATTTCAATATATTTTCGGAACAGGTTTTAGTAATTAAAAAGATAAACATCAAATTCCATGAGATGACTCAATTATAAATATTGTAAATGGAATTTGTAAGTATAAAATTTCTACTATCTGGATTCTGTGGGCAGATTATATCAAAAGATATTTCCTTTTATTACGTTTTTAAGAATGGAGACTAATTGTATAATCCAATATTCTACAGTGCAATCCAATTTCTTGAAATTCATACTGTAATTTTTATTCAAATTTTCGTTATAATATCCTACTTCATTTTCACTCTTGCTCTGAATTTTATTTATTTATTTTGACTTTATAGAATAAATTGTTCAAAAGCGTTAAGCGAAATTTTTCAACCCGAATTAATTTGAAAATGATATAAGAAGTGTCATTAAAAAGGATTATATATATATATATATATATATATATATATAATCAAAATTTCTCTACAAGAGAGAGATGAATAAACATGATTAAAACTGAAAAGAATTGAAATTGCAAGATAACCAGATAACAGAATTTAAAAGGAAATATGAAAAATTAAAATAATAGAGTTAAATATAAAAAAAAAAAATAAAATAATGGATGCTATAGTATTATCAAAATTACTGACTTAGGACAGCTTATATATGTATATAAAAAAATTATATGAAAGTGGGGTTGAACATGTTTTGTGGCCAAACATGTTGACTCGCCCTCCTGTATATATATATATATATATGCTAAATACTATGTTTGTCATACATTCACATTGACTCACTTTCATTTGACTCAACATCCTGTATGTGTAATATATATATATATATATATATATATATATATACAGGAGGGTGAGTCAAATGAAAGTGAGCTAATGTGAATATATGACAAACAGAGTATTAAAAAGTAGTTTCCATAAACATTGAGACATTTATCCCATTGACAAACAAGTTGCGTGATTCTCGTCCCATAAAACTCCCTGGGCTGCTGATTCAAATAGACTGTGTCTGACACGAAGCTGATAGCCTTGAGATGTTTTTTCAGTTTCCCGAAAATCTCTCTCTTCAGCTAGTTCATCCATATTTATCCGCCGTTTTCTTCGAATTGGCTTATCAACATGTGCAATTGTTTCGGGGTTGATTGCGAGGTGGCTTTGGTCCTGTCTTGGATCGTCTTTGAAACTTTCACGTTCTTCTCTGAACCGTTTGCTGCAACGGGGGGGGGGGAGGGCAACCAGTGGGCAATGAGATAGAATGTTCACCGTACACGACAGTCATACGGCGACTAATTTCTTGTTGGAAACACCTTCAGCTGTCAAAAACCTGAGCACACTACGCTATTCCTCTTTTGGAGCGTCCATTTTGTCGCGCAACCGTCTTAAACCCAGTATATGAGTGCTTTAAAGAACTTTAACCTCACACTTTCGCCTCACTTTCATAAATGAAGGATGTCACTATGCTACGCGTGAGCGTCGCAGATGATGGACCGAACAATTCTTGCATCGGGGGGAGGGGAGGGCTCACTTTCATTTGAATCGCCCTCGTATATATACACATCATATTGCCAAGGTATGTTCCTTGAGGAATTGTGAATTGAAGTTGGACAAAGAAGCCACATGAGACCTATTGGTAACGGTTCTCCTTATACTGAACTTCGGCCAAGGTTCGATATATGAGACATCAGACCCTCTGTACGATGATAGGTCTTTAATGGCATCGGGATTCCAACCCACGATTTGACAGAAGCAATGCTGTTCTTTAGTTCATGCCCATGATCACTCTACTGTCAACGCTTCAAAACTCGGATGTTCCTTGAATTCCCTTCATTTTTTAATTTGTTCTAGATGTTTTTGAGATTTAAATTTGTTTCAAAGATTTCCTTTTTAATTCGAAAAAAAAGTTTGTTAAGAAATTAATTTTTTTTCTTAAAAAAATAAGTTTATTTTTTTTACTCACAAAATGTTTGTAAAAATAGGTGTATACATAGAAATCCCACGAAAGACATTTTGTGTTCCTTTTTTATTTAACATTCTTTTAATTTGTGACTTTATAGAACCTTGAGGAAAAGGAAGAATTAGGATAAAAACGACAGTGTAACCAAATTTAGTGAACGTTTAGCCTGGATGAGGAAATCAATATGGTAGACAAAACTACTAAGGCAACATAAATCACTAGAAGTGGTGCACGATTAAAACTGCAGAGAATTGTCACGCACGTTACACTTAAACTGACCTCTGGAATTACTTCTTTATTTTGTTTAATTTTAGAATCTTTCTTTGCGCTGTGGTAGAGTGATGTGTGCAAATATATATAACTATTTAAACAGATCTGATATGAGAAAAAAAAGAGAGGATTAAATCCACAGATAACGCCATAAATTATCGGTAAATACGAGTAAAATGATAAGTAAAGGTTCTGAAATTATTATTAGTTTTACAGCAGAATTTTAGTTTAAGAGAAAGTTCTAAATAAATCTTTTTTATAATAAATAATTCCTAATCACTCGCTGAGTGAAGGATTCAGCTAAAATTCGACTGCGTGTGTAAAGGCGTAGCAAGTAGAAAGGATTTCTTACTGAATCATTATTTTGCAATGGTTGATGTTGCATATCGATGTTATTCAAGAAGAAAGCAGTCTTTAGTAGTTTGGCAATCCAGTTTATTGTACATCTTAATCACAAAACAGCACAGCAAAGAAACGAAGATTTATACGAGTTGCACCAGGCTATACATGGCGAAGGGCAATAGAGAAAAAGGAAGAGAATGTGAATTTTCCAGAAATCTCGGTGTATATACGAAGTGGCAAATGGAAGTACAAATAACATGATCTTCGTGGATGGATAGATGTTTTTATTGGTGGATTGATATAGTTCGAAAGATTCCCGTTCGCAGGGTAGCTAGTTATTATTTACGCGCGTGTCCTAAAGGCTAATACCATTACAAATTAAAACATATTCAAGATTAAACTAATGGCAATTATTATATAGAGTAGAACGTCGTTTATCCGAATCGATTGAGATCGGACACCATTCGGATATGCAATTGTTCAAATAACCGAAAACCGAATGCGATCCATGCAGTATATGATACTGGACACTATACAAATATTGAAAATCATCACATGGGGGAAACATGCTTGAAGAGAAAGCAAAATAGGTGCAAAATGTCGCAATTGTACCTTGATTGTGGGAAATAATCACTTATTTTTCGCTGTACCATTGTACACATTCGTTTTTTCAATGCAAGGTCTCTGATTCTCTTCAGCAGCAGTAGTTGAGTAGGACAGCACCCTGATTGTTGTTCGTACCACTACATAACTATCTTTAACGCAAAAAAGCTTCAGCATTTGCTACTTTCGTTGTTGTTGTTCTCGACTTCATCCGTTTCATTGTCGACAGGGTCGGATTCTTCTTGCTTGGAAGTCACAATCTCGTCATCATATAGCATTTGAAATCCACAGTCTTCTGCATCGCATGCCATCCAGGTTTCTACATCAACAAAATTCAACAAAAGAGCACGTATACATCCCCTCATTTGGAAACAAACCGACCTAATATTCCGCGCAGATGTTTACCAAATCACACAGCTGTGATTCCCCAAATATTCCTCACCTTGGGTTTTCCCGTCACTTTTGGCCTCAAAGGAAACAAATGTTGAGCACTGCACTGTTCGATCCGGACTTTGGTTCGGATGTTTGACGCTCCGGATAATAAACGTCTTAATATATGTCTTAAGGCACGGGCCAACTGGGCCCAGGGCCTCTGTCGCAATGGGGGCCTCGTCTCCTTCTCGACTTAACCTTTATGAAATCATAATTCGAATAATTTCAAAGGTCAATGTTGTTTCCTGTTCTAATTTCCGAAAGAATGGGAATTTCGGACAATATGCCAACTAGCTGCATGTGATGACCCTCGCTCACATACTAGCCCACCACCATGCACTATCATTCAGTGCCGGTTTAAGCTCATTTCGGACTCTGTGCGTAGTAGATCTACGGGGCCTCTTAGCACTGGCGAATTCAAGCAGGGGCTCTTGGATCTTGTCAGATCCAGCTTATCTGAGCTCTTCCGGGGCCCTGGGCACACGTCCTAAATGCCCAATGGATAAACCCGCACTGCCGTCATTACTCATTGAGTCAAAAGGCGGTAGTCAGTCGAGCCGGTTTGTGTGATTGAAAGTCATACTCATTTATCTGTTTTAAGTTATTCTTTGTACGAGTGTTTGGCAACATATGCTATGAATATTTTATTTTTAAAGGGTCCTAGTTGGGGCCCCATTTGTGTAGGGGCCCAAGGCCTCAACAAGTCTTAAGACGTCCCAGTATATATATATATATATATATATATATAAATATATATATATATGCAGGGTGCCCAGCCTTAATGTGACCCAATAGCTAATTCCCGAACCGTTCGACTTAGATATGCACTTCCAATTTGAAAAATGTTTTAAAGTAGGCAAATAATGTTTTTACGTGCCTTTCGAACCAAAAAATCCATTCATAAAAAAAATTACAAAATTTAATTTTTTATACGTTCTCCAGGTCTTATCACTTATATTTAGGAAAAGATGCAGTACACAAAAACCAAGTAAACACAAAAAGTTTCATTTTATTACGATAAAAACTGGCCGAGTTATGGAACTTTGAAAATCATACATTTTATCCATTTCCTCGGCAATTTTCAAGAAGCTAGTAAGGGGCCGTGTCCAAAGTGAAATTAGTTGGAACTCTGCCAGGAAACTTTTGCTCTTTCACGTCACTCTTATGTAAATCGTTTTAAAATTTAAAAGCATACGTTAATAATACAATAATTGAGTACTTAAGAAATAAAATTTATTATGCGTACGTGTAAAATATAGAAAAAATAACATATTTTGGACGAAGAAAACATTTTAAAAGCAGTTCCCAAAAAACAGACTTATATGCTGCTGCTTCAGTCTGATTCTGCATTTTTGCTGATCATGACGACCCTTAAAAACCTGTTGTGCAGTCGCTTGCAATTGCATACAGTCGTATTCTAACATTACAAATTCTAGTACGGGAGAACGAGATGTATACAAATGAAAAATACTGCGAAAACGTTCTGTTTTATGGACAGTGAGTAAATAAGAGAGAGGTGTCAAGACCTTATGCCATTAAATTTCCCAATCGAAGCCATCCTCTTATTGCACAATTGCCCATGCTGTTCAACGCTTGTATAAAACTGGAAGTTGTCATAGATGTATTCCCTTGTCTCGAGCCACACCTCGTGCCTTCATCATGATTTAAGTTAAATTGGTCATTCTCATATAATAAAGCCCCTGATTTATGTTTGGCGCATCATGCTACATTATGCTATAATTTGAACGGCAAATCCTGTATTATTTTGCTGCTATCTGTTAAAACAAGCTGTTTTAATCTTTTCGGTACAAGTTGTATTCCTTTAATTTAATTTTTATTGTTTGCCATACAGCAATACAAATTTTCAACCTATGCTGTTTACTACGATGTTTTAATATTACTATGATGTTTTCTCTTGCTCTTTCTGTAGATAGTGAATTACTGTTCTCTAAACTCAATTTATACACGACCCCCTTTTCTGAGCAATTCTGGTGCTTCAAATTTTTGTAGGCATAACTCTGTCAGTTTTTATCGTAATAAAATAAAACTTTTTGTGTTTACTTTGTTTTTGCGTGCTGCATCTTTTCCTAAATATAAGTGATAGGACCTGGGGACCATGTAAAAATTTAATTTTTGTAATATTTTTGTAAATGGGTTTTTTTTTGTTCGAAAAGCACGTAAAAACATTCTTTACATTTTTAAAAACATTTTTCAAATTGGAAGTGCATATCTAAACCGATCGGTTCGGGAATTAGTTATTGGGTCACATTAAGGCTGGACACCCTATATTATATATATATATACGTAACCAATGTTTACGAGTATATAATTATCAAGCAATTAAACATGGTTAAGGAAATGTTAGTTTACTTACTATTTTGTAAAATTAAGAATAGGTAAATAGTGTCAGAGCAAGTAGCATAAACTTGGGAATGAATTTTACCTTGTATGTTTTTCAATAAAAAAGTCAAAAAGTGTTCTTATAACTTTGAACAACAGATTTGGCTCCTCAAAAAAAAAAAAAAAAAAAAAAAAAAAAAAAAAAAAAACAACAAACACAAAAAAAAAAAGTGCAGTTTTAAAACCACCGTTCACACACACCACACCACACACACACACACAAGTTATTTTATAACATTCACTAACAATTTACTTTGGCTAAGTTGTGTCGTTTCTAATAAATGTTATTCTGTAATCTTAAAATTGATTTATTTTCTCATCCATGTTATTGCCCTTAACATGCGTAACTGACACTTAAACACTTATTTCCTGGCATATCGTTCCGGCAAATTAAAAAAAAAAGGGGGAATAAAATAAAATAAAGTAATCCATAATAAAAGCCTTACGGCAAATTTTCGAGAAATTGAACAGCTAATTTAATTACAGAAATATTTTTATTTCTTGTTTTCGAACGAAGAAAATATTCAAGGGGAAAAAACGTAACGAATCAAAAGTAATGTGTTTCAGAAAATAAAATGGTAATACTTATTCTCAGGAATGCATTTTTTTTAACTTTGTTATGCCACTCCGCATTTTTGAAAGTCTATTAAATCACAAATCGGAAACGTCCCGACACATTCAAGGAAAATACCTCTTTGAATCCGTAAAATTTAATCACGTTACCTTTCTACCGCGTTATTTCTTTTATTTTGATTATTATTTGCCTTTAAACTCCGAGTGAACTTAAACACATGTTTGCAGCAAAATGATTTGGAAATTGGATTGATTTTGACATTTTTATTACGAATTTATTCATTTTCTAAAATGAGATTTATTTCTTCATTCAAATTTTATTTTTCTGTGTTATAAATGCTGAAGGTTATCGCTTTGGAAACACCTTAACGAGTTTTTTTATCGTCATCGTAATTAGCTAAAATTGTTTGGAAAGAATATTTCTCAATTTATATTGAAACAAACATGTTTGTTTATGCAGATAAACGTCAAACGCGCTATATTTTTGTATTAACACTGTAATTTTATTTGTATCTTTTCCACACAATTAAGTTGAAGTAATTTATTTTGCTAAATATATGTTTAAACAAATACGTATATTTTTCAAACTAAATATTGCAAGTAAAATGCTATTTGTGTGTGTGTCTACTCATTCAATAGACAAAATTACTGATTTTAGTTTGCACGAGTATCCATTATACAAATTTTAAAAAGTTTCTTATACAATATAATTTTAAATAATAATTAATGGCATTTTTCCATTTTCCTAGAACAAATGTCGCTAAGTAGACTTGAATGGCAACAATACACAATATACACGTAAAAAAATGTTAATAAATGATAGTTTTAAGATTTTTTTACTTCAAGGCATAAAAAAATTAATATCGTTAAAAATGTTTTTAATTGGTTAATTAGCGGGAATATTCCGTTTGGCATAAGCTGTATTATTTTTGACTACTTTATCGCTTTCGCCTGCGAAATGGAAAAGTACCATACTTAAATAACATTTTAAGAATGCCATCTACTAGCAATATGTATACCCTTTTCTAATTAATATCTCATTTTTTGACCAATTGTGTTTTTTTCCTCAAAATTAACGGAAATAGAATGCTTTTAGAAAGGAAATTATGTAAGTATATGAATGTATACGTATTTGGTCTCAAATTCTTTCGGGACTTCTGATAGATTTAAATTTTTATTTTTAAGTAAATTTAACACACACACACACACACACACACGCACACACATATATATATATATATATACTCTAAAGAGCACGACAATCGAAAGGGGGGGGGAAAACCTTAAACTTTTTAGGCTTTTAATACGGCTTAAATTTTTATATTTTTAGAAGAATTATAGGCATTGTTTTTAATCCAAGCTGTGCAGTAAGTTTTTACTCTTAATACCACAATTTCTCACAATTAAGCACACATTCCGATGCAAAAGAATATTTTTAAAATAATCACATATAGAAGCTTTGAAAATTTGCACACATATTAATATGACACAAAAAAATACCTTAATGAAAAATTTTGTCAAGAAAGTTATTTAAAAGAAAATCATAGATTAAAATTTATACGGATTTTCTTCGTTTCGAAACGCGTTTAATATATTATTTCACGTATAATTTGAAAACCTTTTAACAAAGTTTAAAAAAAAAATGCTTTTATGAAAATAATATAATAAAGGCAAAAAAAAAAAAAAAAAAAAGGATGCCGGTGAATATGTATTAGGATACTTGACAAGGCTTACCTATCAAGACTAACTAGGTTTTTTACTTTAATATATTTTGACTAGTTTTAATAGAGGAAACACGATATGTGTTAAGAAGAGTGGTTAAGGGAATGGAAGTAGAGCGCGGCAGGAACATAGTAAAGAAATTAGTGATAAGTTAGACGGTATTACGGAGCTGATTTATTACCCTTTGTGTGTGATTCACATTTTTCTTTTACTTAGAACAAAGAAAATCCATTAATCCGAAAATATCTTAGCTGTACCTAAGGGTTATTACAGGTTCTAATTATTTTGCGTCTATGACAATTTTGTCAGATGAACAGCGTGCTTCATTCGTTGCAATATGTCATCGAACGCATATTTCCCCTCCATAAACATGAGCTACTTCATTAATGGTTGTATTTTAGTTAAAATTGTGTTTCTGATATATTTCCGATACCTTCAGCTGTATAGGGTTCGAACCAAGATTGTACTATATGTTTTTTACAAAAACGACGGGTGAGTGAGTGAATATTTATGTCGCACTGTTTCAGCTACTCTAGGGCTTTTGGCGATGGACCTCGCAACCTGATCACCAAGCAAGCTGAACTTGCGATAATTTCTCCCACATTTAAGGTATAATGTAAAAGGTTGCAACACAACTATAATTATGGAAAAAAATTCTCTTAATTTCTTCCGTTGTTTGTATAGTGTTGCGAACTTAACTTATTGAGAGTTTTGTATTATTTTTAATTTTTGTCATATTTCTATAAAATGTTACTTGAAAATAAATTTCATGAAAAAACTTACCATACTTATTAATATCTACATAGGAAGCAATTCCTTCCTAGTTACATTCTATTTTTAATGACCATAGAATTCATAATGAGTGAGTTTCCTGTATCAATATTTCACAATCTCTTCGTATCTGCACTATACTGGTATAATTTTGTCCTCCCCCTCCTCTGCTGTTTTGCATAGGGGCACAAACAACCCCAACAAAGGGAATATAGTAAACAAAAATTGCCCCAATTTGTCACATTTCTTAGTCAGCTTTCTAAGAGTGTCGTGGTGTCAAATCGAACGTGAGCGATCACGAAAGTCCACACAAGGAAACTCATGCTGTTGTTGCTGCTTATGCCACCTGATCGACAGTAACATCAGATCAAGGTCCATGAAATTCACCGCGGCTAAGGGCTAGAATTTTACGCATGTCGTTAGCCTAAGCTTTGAGCCCCCAAGAAGGTGACAGTACGATTTTGCTCACACAACACGATAGATGGCGACCCCATTCGGACCCACTGATTTAACGAACACGTTCTCCGTTTGTACTCAGCGAGTATTTGGTGGCGTCGGGCATCGAACCCAGGCCTTCCGGTCTGGAGTCCAATGCTCTAACTACTAGACTACTCACGCCAGGTTGGCCCGTTGCCAGGAAACTCATACATATAGGTAGTAGATAGCTTTGCTTTACTGTGTTCTGCAGAGGACGATAAAGAGCTGATGTTATAAAGTAGCTTTATATGTTAAAAATATCTATATATGTTTACTTTTTTATTGGATAAAGCCCAACCAAGATAGAGCCCATATTATTATTTTTTACACCAGAGCCTTTGGATATCTAACTCCGCCACTGGACAGAATAGTAACTATAAAAAGTTTATTGAAATAAAAACATAGATAAAAGAACCCTTACAATTTACAATTCAGCTATGGGAAGAAATGTGAAGAAACCCCACAAACAATGCATTTTCAACTAACAGCAACAGTGTTTTATTCTTTCTCTTTTCTGTCATCCCGCTCTAACTCGGCCTTACTGAGCATGTTCAGACAGTTCTTCCAGGAACGGAATCCTTGAGGGAGGTGTTGAGCGAGGGAGTATTTATTGACATAGCATTTTTAAACTACAATAGGGCTATTGGCAACTGTTATCGCAGTTTTGAGCCTTGTTAAAATGACGAGGACACTCTCCACATCACGCCAATGTGAGGACCTTGGGCTTCGACAAATTTAACGTACATCGGTACCTCTACATGGCTGGTACGGAATATTCGAAGTTACGTAGACTTCGGGCTTGCTGTCTCAATTGTAGACCACTCAGTTTCTTAAAAATGTCCCTTAATTATGTTTAATATTACGCAGATAAAGAATATACTGCAACAATTGGTCTCCTTAAAATAATAGTTCTTTTCTTCAGGGCGTGGCGTAGCTACTGCTGCAATAGCCGTATCAATGATACGGGGGCCCCGAAACTATAGGGGTCCCCAACGTATGTAAAAACCACCAGATGTAAAAAAGGGGCCTACAAAGGATTTTGATACTGGGCCCTCTTAGGACAGCTACGCCAGTGCATTTCTAAAATTGTTTACATTTTTATCATAGCCAAGTTTATTTATTTTCAGAGACTATTGCTTTTGAAAATGCAAAATGTTTAAATTACACTTACTTTACTAAACGATCGAAATTGTTTATAATAAAAATTCTTTAGTTGGTTAAATCGTTGAAAGCTCCAAAATTCCTTTATAATTTAAGTTGAAATTTTAAAAAAAAAAGTTTTTCCATGAAATAAAAATAAAAATGAAACATATTAATCAGAATTTCAAATAAGTGGTGGACATTTCTTTCAAAAAAGAAAAAAATACATCGGGGATTCTTGGGCAATTGTAGCCATTTTTAAAGTTTTAACTTCTGAAATTTGAATTGCTTCTAAATCCTCCTGCTTCATCTGAAGAGGATGCGAAATTTATTTAATTCTAACCTAGAGATGGCGCTACAATCGATTTTCTCTAAAAGCACACCAGTCGTAAACATAACCATTAGTGTCATCTTTTAATAATGGTAAACTTGTTAAAAGATGATAGAATTTATACATCCGCACACACACATTAAAAATATTTTACTTGTGGCGCCATCTACTAATCTCAGCCAACATGAATTTTCCTTCTGAATTACTGATTTCAATTATTTAAATATGATTCATAAAAATTATTTCACGAAATATGGAAAAAATTTAATTAAAGATATCAATTATTTATTTTTAAACTATTCTGTGCTCTTTTAATTTGTTTGTCTACTATTAAATTGCTCAAAATTTAAAAAAAAAAATTTAGAGAATAAAAATGCACAAGATTTTTTTTTATATGCGCTTGTGTGTGTGTGTGTGTGATTCTCATACCACGCTAATATTTTAAAATTAAAACATAATGCAAGCAAGTTTGATTGTGCCTTTTTAATGAAATATATTCTCAATTTTTCTTCAGAAAAAGTTTAATTTTATGTGTTCAGTATTACATAGAAAAACAAATTAATAATTCTTATGTACTGAACAGTAATAGGAAGTAACGCTGTATTTTAATGTCTTTTGATACTGTATGACGGATATTTGTTATAATTTACATATATTTGAGAAATTTCCTGTTTTTTGAATTTTAAATATATTTTACACTGTATAAATACTGTAATTAAGAAATATTTTGACAGAATATATGAACATTTAATTTTTGACTTTTGCAATAAAGGCTGTTGTATATATATGGACAAGTTCTATCGTAAAGCTTACTATGGGGGCGCTACAGTCATTAGTACCCTTTCCTTTTCCCGGTTAATGCACAATCTCCATTGCTTTGAGCAAAAAAATGAACAAGGTATATTTTAGAAAAGATACCGAAATAAATACTCTATAAAATCCTGAATGTGAAATCTACAGATCATCTTCTATCTATATAGTGCAAAAAAAGTTTCAAAAACTTGAATTAAAAGTTTGAAAAACTCAGTTGAATTTCGATGTTTTCCCATAGATTAACATTACACCGGAAGTAAGTGAGGGTTCCACTCAATGTTGTTGTTTACAAAGTAGAACTTGTCCATATGTATAATGCAATTCATTTTTCAAAATATTTCTTGCCGCTAATTTCAGATTTATTTGATATCATTGATTTACTGCAGGACATAGTGATATGTTTTTTTTTCTGAAGATTAATTTGAATTTGGGGAACGCTATGCATAAGTTATTGACCTGAATTTTAAAAAAAATTAAACCAGATTTGTTGCAGTTAACGTCAATTTTTACAATTGTTTAGAGACTAATAGTGAACGAACTTGTAAATTTGATTCGTAGTCGAGTCGTGAAGAAACCTCTTAAGTCTGCATAGTTAATTCCGCGTATTTCGTTCTTGTAAGTTTTTGACTCTCACCAGATGTATCGGAAGACCAAGCAATTATTCCAAAAATCATAAATACAAATCAATTTTAACAATATTTGTTTATCGATTAGTTTTAATTTACAAAGGGAAAATAAACAGATTATATAGAATTACTTTCTATTACTTTCTAATTACTTTCTATTACCTACAGAACGGGCAAAGACGTTTTAAGGCATGGGCCAACTGTGCCCGGGCCCAGGGCCTCGGTCCCAAAGGGGGCCTCTTCTCGTTCTCGACACAGCCTCAAGAAGATTACGTTTGGAATCATTTCAAGGATCACATGTTATTTCCGGTTGTATTCTCCGAAAAACTGATAATTTCGGACGAAATGTCAACTGGCTACATGTATGACCGCCGTCCATTTATAGTCCTAGGCCTACCACCATAACTATCATTACTTATTCAGTCGAAAAACGGCAGTCGGTCGAGCCGGTTTGTGCAACTGTAAATCATGCACATTTATTTGTTTCAGGTTATTGTTTGTACGAGTGTTTGGCAATTTGTCTACTTTTAAGGTCATAGGTGGGGCCTACATTGTGCAGGGGCCCAGGGCCTCAATAAATCTTAAGACGTCGCTGAGAACGGAATATACTGGCTTCAGTTGCAATCTTACCAAACTTTCGAAAAGTCTAGGAGCAGCACTTAGAAACAGTGGCGTAACGTACACCCCGCAACCCCCACATCGCACGGGGGCCCAGGGTTCTAGGGGTCCCAAGGCCTGACTAACGTCAAGTACTTATGAGATCCGGCTTGGGGCACAAAACCTGGTTTTGCAGGGGGGCCTAATATTCTCCGTTACTCCACTCTATAAAAATATTTTCTGACAATAATTCACTGAAGCAAAAATAACACGATCAGCTATACAGTCAGGAATAAGGGGAAAAAATACTAGCTACATTTCAAATTACACAGTATTACACATCTGCATACAACATTTTTTCGGTAAGAAAGTGACATTTAAAAATTTTCAGTAGCTAACTTAAAACAAGTTAATTTTAAGAGGAAAATCTCGAGAATATTATAAAGAGCCTCGTTATAAAATGACGAATATGCCTTTCCATATAAATACATGGTAAAGAAATTGATATTTCGTGAAATGGACGTCAGCACAATTCCGAGTATTGGGTTTAGAAGGGATGCAGAATTTACAACTTAATCGACTTGATTAGTAGATTATTTTTTTTTAAAATTAAATTCTCTTTGGAACTCATCAGGGCTGTTCACGACGTACATTGTAATTTATAATAATACTCAAGTGATGAAGGTAACTTGAGAAGGAACTGTATTTGTCTTCGACTTGAAAGACAATTATTTTTAAAGTTAAATATCAAAAAGAATATACGTTAAAAATACATAAAAATTAAGTAAAAATTGACTCGAAAATTACTTGATATTCGATAAATTTAAATATTTAAAATGGCTTTAAGCAAGTAACGAGGAAAGATGTTTATGTTTTTGTAATATCACTAGCTGATTAGTAACTTTAACACACGCAAAAAAAGAAATAAACAAAAAAATAATTTTTAAGGAGTTGGTCATTGATATTTGCTTGTCGGTTATACAGGGTGTTGTCGAATTCAACCGACAAATTCAGAGAGTTGATAGCAGGCAGCATGGGGATGAGAAATCATCGCCGAACATGTGGTCACAAACCACGTTTAGACGAGTAATTAGCAAAAACGATTATGAAGGATGTGATATCGAGTAGAATGAAAGAAGGAATAAGAGGTAAGAAATACAATTATTAGGCGTAAAGCATGTTTACAATAAGAACAATGCCACGGAGATGGACCAAGGATTGTCGGACGCGTTCTAAGAAATTCGCTATACTGGTGATGTCAGCTGAAGCGACGAAGATCCTTGACGTGAGGTCCTCCATTGTAGCCACCCATGTTGCATGCACTAACGATTTCAGGTGGCCCCAAACGAGGAAATACAAAGGATTGAGATCCGGGGAGCGTGGAGTTCAAGTAATAGGTCTGACGGGTCCACTGTATCATGGGGGTATTGACGTCCCGAAATCGAAACATAGTCTGTTGTACCCTCGTTCATGAACTACACGTTTTGGTACGCAGTGGTCGGTACTCCCTGCAGCAGCTCCAGGAGGACTTGCAGTGGAAAAATAAGGCTGCATTGTAGCGTTTGGGCAGTACATGTATATCCCTACATTCATTTAACCTCTCCTTTCTTATGGCTCATCATCCTCTCGACGGCTACTATTATTGTGACTTTCGACAACTAAACGTGGTTCGTGACCCCATGTTCTATAGTGATTTGTTTTCCTTATGCTGCCTACTACCACCACTCTGAATTTTTCGGTCGAATTCAGGCAACACCCTGATTTTGTAATACCTGTAAATTTAATCAGGTACCAATCCCTTATCCTAATTGTAATTTTTAAGGAAGAAAGTTGCAGCACAAGGATTTCCTATGTAATATTTTTTGCGTGAGATGTAATGCAATGAAAATTACATTTATTAGAATAGTTATTAATTGTAGACATACAATTTAGTTAACTATGATCTAAATAACTCAAATAAAATTGGAATACAAAAATAAGTACGTATTTTTACAATCCATATTCAATGTGTTACCAACAGATGTAGTTCAATAGAAAATACGAGGATGAGTTTGAAAATAAGTTTTCCCTGTTGACTCTCTATGTGGTCAGAGTTGTGTATGGAAGTCAAAACATAGAATGAGACTTTGAAAATAAGACATAACTTTATTTTTCCACAAAAGTACCAAGTGCATTGATACATGTGTCATTCCGCTCGATAAGCTTCAAAAAGCCCCCCAAGAAAAACTAGGGGTTTTGTACACGGGAGAAGAGTTTAACTGCTTGTTGTACTTCAGCATTGCTTCCAAAGCGCCTTCCCCTGTCACTATCCAAAACAGAAAGTCATTATCATCTTTATAATAATGCACGAGATGTTCTAGGCTGACCACCATGCTTTAAACGCTTCTTTCGAATTCAAAGACCTGAGTTTTCTTGGAAGGCTTTTCGAAGCTTATCAAGCGTCAAGACAAATGTCTCAATGTACTTGGTACTTTTGTGGAAAAATAAAGTTATATCTTATCTTTAATGTCTCATTCTTTGTTTTGACTTTCATACTCAACTCCGACCACAGTCGACAGGGGAAACATATTTTCCGACTCACCTTCATGTAACAAAAAATTAGAGATGACTATAAAAGAGATTATTACAGAACATTCAACTCATACTTTTCAGTTAAATAAAATTAGATTTTATTTCTCCTAGCACTTACATAAAACTTAGAGACGTATTAAAATGTAAGCGATTTGAAAACGAAGTATGATATTTTGTAGCAAAAGATAGTCCAAAATTTATACGAGATAAATTAAGGTTTCCGACTGGTTGCGACAGCTCTTTCTAAATAAATGGAGATATGGGGATTGTTTTGTTGCTTTTAGATTTGTTTAGTACATTTTATGAAAAATATGCTAAAATTAAGAAGAGAAAAAGAAATTTTTATGACTAAAATTGGAAAAAATGGGTAAAAATTTACAAAAAATAACAAACTCGCCCCATTCTGTACCAAAAGTTTATCAACAAATGTTCAATTTTTGAATTCTGATGTGTTGCTATATTATTCTATTTTGAAGTGAAGTTTAGGATAAGAGATATTTTAAGTTTTACAAAAACTAGAGCATTTTATCTTAGTTATATGAAATTGCTTAAAAAAACAGTGATTATATTCACATAAGGAACTGTAAATGTTGTAATAAAACGGTGATTATAATAAATCTGAAGGTTAAAACACTTCTAGTATTATACAGAACATACACAAAAAATTTTAGTAATTATTTTCAAATCTTTTTGAGCAATCGCTGGCCCTGTTTGAGCATTTTCAAAGAAACACATTTCGAGTAAAACGCGTTTTAATGTATGACATCTTCGTTAAAGTAATGACATCTGCTCTTACTAAAACACTTATAGTGTGTTTGTTCTAGTGAACGGAAAATAATAAATTTGGTATTTTTTTAAAGCTAATAAAATGTCCTATAAAATAAAATCATAAAACAAATTTGTCAATTTTTGGCAAAATTCACAATTTTAGGGTAGTCGGATACCTTAAGAATAAAAAAAAGGTTTTAAATCCAGAAATCAATTCAAATACACTACTTTGCACAAGTTTAAAAAAAAAGCTGAAAAATATTCAAAAAAGTTTTAGAAAAATCAAGGCATGTCAAAAGAATTTAATAATAAGAGTTTAAAAAAAAGTGGAATACTTAGCTTAATTGGTGAATGTTTTTTTCTCTCGTTTTTTTTCTATTGAATGTAATTTGATTTTGAGTTTAAATAATGCTGCACTTTTGAAGCGACTCGAGGATTATTGGCGACAGCCTTTAAATTATGAAGCATGGTTAAGTGACAAGGAAGACACCTGCTCTGGCAACCCCTTTTTTTAATTACTACACCACATCAATGGTAGGATTTTGAGCCATGACTAATTTAACCTGAATCTGTGACTCAACACGACGGGGTTTATAGTGCCTCCAGGTTTCCAGCCTGCAACTCGACCACGCCGGCCACTATCACGTGGCCATGGCCACTCGGTTACCGTAACCTTTTTTCTACCCAAAGAATCACTTTAAAAAATACGCACAATGTATTGGAAAATATTGACTAATAATTGTAATTTTGAATCTTGGTCAAGCGACGAAGGCAATACCTCTGAGCTGGCACTCTGAACTACTACACCACTCCAACGGGAGGACATTGGGCTTCAACAGATTTAACATGCATAGGCCCCCTCTACATTATGGTTCTTAAGTGGCACTCTGGGCTCGAGTTGATGACCATAAACACAAGGCTACGGTGGTTGTAGGCAGGTCACTTGTTTCGGGCAGATATTATTTTCAATTGGATCGGAGGGAAAACAAACAATACTCATTTTAGTGCTGAAGCATTCATTGATAAAATAACCAGTTAGATTTTTTAAAAAAATGTTAGCATTTTTAAAATTCAACTGTTTTTTTTATTCAAGTATGTTTATTTTAGAAAGCAAATCACTTAAAAAAATTAAAGATATATAATGCTTTTTAATTGCAAATAAATAATTGTTAATCCTTTCACGAATAAGGAAGACATTTTTTTTTCATTTATAATTTGGTGAGCATCGAGTTTAATTATAAATTTATCACCATTTCTTTAATACAGAATGTCAAAATAGAACGTATGCCGAACGCGATTATGTAAATGGGAATATTTTAGGTGTAAAAACTCTCATCGCGCGACTATTGATAAAACATTCATTTGCTGGTTGTATTCTTATAACTTATTTCAGTTTATTGTGCCGTTTAATTATATATTGCTGTGTTTTCTTACATGTTTTATGCTATTCGATTAGTATAATTTTCAGCAATTATAAGGTACATGTCAGCATAGGATAGCAAATGCCTTAGTCCAAATTGAATTTGCGCATTGGTCCAAAAACTACACATTCTTATACATTTTTCTTATTATTTCCATTTATTTTACATCTAACAAGGAGAGTGCAAGGTCTTGGGGGTCACCGATTTAGTTCAAATTTTGTAGGGTGGTAAATTTAATTTCCTTCTTAAAAGAAGATATATTGTTATAGTGGTCACTAATGAATAATTTTTTAGATATTCGCAATTGAGGATGCAATTCACTCGTTAAATGCAGTTCTGTAGCAAACGATTACACGTAATGGCTTTAGCGTAGCAGCAACGGTTTGGTGTTCCTTGTCGTTAGGATCGGATTCGAGTCCGTGGAGGGTGAATAATTTGTTTTTAGTTTGATTTTTTAAAAATTTTATGTCTAGTTTTACATAGAATGATACATAAAGGATTTTAAATAAACTGGAAATGAAACGTCTTTAATGACTAGAAACCTTATACGAATGATAGCGACAAATAAATCTCTTATAAGTACAGAGTAATATTTATTACAAAACAATAAAATCATTTCGCAAAAAGAACAGGAGAAAAGTGCTTTAACTGTTAGTTAATCGTGCCTGGAAACAATAAATTGTAAAAGGAATTAATAAATAAAACATTTATCAGATTAACAGAATTAGTATAAAAATATGTCTAGCTTCTTACCCCTCACTGTCCGTTCAATGGTGAATATTAACGTCGCACTGTTCAGCTACTCCAGGGCTTTTAGCGAAGGACCTCGTAATTTTGAACCATGGTCAAGCGAAGAGGACGGTACCTGAGCTGGCACCCCTCTCTTCTAACTACCACACCACACAACGGGAGGACGTTTGAACTCTCGACAATTTCAATGTGCACCGATCCCCTACACTGCGGGCCTTCAGCGGTGCTAGGCTCGAACTCATGACATGCTGGCTACGAGTCCGTTACCTTGACCACTAGGCAACCACGGCCACCCATACAATGGTGAAATTTGCCATAAAAACAAATGAAACAAAATATCGAAAAGCATCTCATGCATCGTATTAGTGCGGTATTGTTGAATAGGCATCTGCTGCTATAGGACTGAAATTAATGAGTGAATTGTTCCTTCAATTGCAAACAGCTTAAAAATTATTGAGTAGTGGCCCCTATCTATCTTCCCTATATATCTTCGTCAACAGGGAAATTAAATCTACCATCCTACTAAATTTAAACTACATCCGTGGCCCCAAGACCTTGCACTCTCCTTGTATAAGCAAAAAAAAAAAAAATACATATTAATATTTACTTTTAGTAACCTTACAGTTATGCTATTGATATATATTTTAAGATAAATGATTACTATAACACTGGAATATTAAAAAAAAATAATACTTACATTACCCATCTTTTGTCATTTAATAACTAAATTCCAGATCACAGTTCTCAACACATTCTTCGTCAACAAAAACCGAATTAAGGTGCATATTCTGCTGCATACTTTCTAATCACATTTCAATCCAAATACCTAATTTTGCTCACAACCTGAACCCCCTAATCCCTTGCAATCTCGCACACAAGTGTAATCAGCATTCCGATGCAAGTTCCAAAAACTCGACCCCTGAACTTTATATCATCTACGAACATCCTTCCCTCCCCCCTTCGACTTGGGGGTGGAAGTAGCATAGATAAATGGTCTGAGGGAGGTTCGAGATAATGATCGGCCTTCAGGATCAATAAAATTAAGGGGAGCAGACGACTATTATTTACGGGTCATGTCGTGGTCGGGAAGTTAATATAATACCTCAACCACCCCCTCCCACCCTTTCTAATTTTCGCTTCGTGAAATTACGTTGTTGCGAAGGGGGTTGTTGCAAATGATTTCGTTTCACTACAGGAAGTATAGTTTTCGGATACATGACGTGGCCAGCATACAGATTAGTATAGTTACGGTTTCTTTATCCGGATCTGTTTGGGTTAGTTTTTGCGGGACACATTAAAAAACTCTTGCGAATATGTATGAGAAGAATGAATGTTTAAATCAGGAATGACCAACCCACAAATGACCTCGCGGGTCACTTCAAAAAAACATTATAATTCATCGGGCCGCATATAAAAATATATATCTTTATATTAGATTTGAACCCATTACAAACATTTATTGGAATGAAAATTTAAAGCAGATTTACACATTATTGTTGTTGTTGTTATCATTGTTTTTCAAGAAAACAAACTTAGATAATATGATAATAATAATAATGGAATGATCAAATAATGTTTAATTTAATTAATTGGGGAGATATTTTTTTCTCAACTTAGTTTTTGCAAGTGTATTTCAAATGCGCGTATTTGCGCATTGTTATTGATGTTGCAGGTTTTTGTTAAATTTGAGCGCGATTTGCGTTTAAAAAATTTCAATTTCGAAAAAAAGAAGATTTGCATTAACAGAAACAACGTGATAAAATCTAAGCAGTTATAGGATTTATTTGTCAAGCAAACTCTAAAAACAAAAATATTACACAAAATATTAGTATAATAGTATATTATAAAGTTGTAATTAATCTCGCGGGCAGCAAAATCATTCAAGATGGGCCACTTAAGGCTCCCAGGCCTCGGGTTGGCCACCCCTGGTATTACTTTTTTATTATATTACTTTTCCCCTTCTAGTTTTACACTTGTATATAACAATTTATATATAACTTTCTTAAACTATATTTACTTAACATTCTTATTTTGACGAAAGAAAAAAAAAATCATTCGGCATAATATTAGCTGTCTAATAATGGCACGAAAATTTCGTAATTAGTGTACGTATTATGAAAGATTTTTAGAAAATTATTGTATTTGACGATACTGTATTGTACGTGACTGACGATATTCCGATCCCAAATCTCCAAAAAACTAGTTTCACAAAATAGCGGATGTTGCTTCATATTTAATGGAGTTGTGCCATAAAATCTTCACGAGGCATGATTTAGGAATTAGAGTGTAACACCAGCTCAGGTACCTCTCCTCCTTTTGACCATGAATAATAATTTTGATGTTGATCATTAATAGCCATTGTACAGCTTTTAAAGCTCAAAAATTCCAGAGATAAAAAATATGGAGGAGAAAGACTATACAATTTGTTTTTAAAAAAGTGCTACATAATTGCTGAAGTTGACTAAATGAAATTTATAATGTAAGAATAGATCGAAAACTTTTTTCAGAATTTCGAAACCTCTGAAAAGATGTCCTTTAGTGTACAGATGATGCGAGAATTAAAATAAATATATATTATTTTTATCTTAAGTACTGCAACAAGGGAAATGAATTTGAGTTTAGGCATGAGAACTTTTATTACGATAAAAAGACAAAGCCATTTTTGTTAAAACGAAATAAGGGTTTTATTACTTTTTAACATTTATTACGACGAGAGGACATATCCATTAAGATCAAGCCCACGCGATCGTGTGGGTTTATTCGAGCTAGATACTATACGACTATAGATTTCGAAAGATGGTGTAAGATTATATTGTTTTTGATATGCTTAAATGTAGCATATTTTTTAAATCTATGAAACAGAAGTGCGTGTGAGAATATGTATTATTATACATATCCAGTTTCATCTGTAGGTTCCTGTTTCATCTATCTAGGCTTTTTTCCCCCCATACTTCTCGAACGGTCATCTTACACATATTTTACTGCATGAATAATGGAAATTATTTAAGAAATCGGATTCACAGATTACAATTAACAAAACAGGAAAACATTCGTTTAATTTAGTAGTAGAGCGAATAATTGGGATAAAATGTATTTTGTAGCTAGGAGACATCTCGACCTACTTATAATGATCAACTATTAGATAGTAAGTCTGAAATCTGGGCTTTCAACCTGTTCAAACGCTCGGATCACAGTGAAAGCCGGATCGCGTGTACTAGCTATTTTAAATTCCTGTACGTAATGTTCATCGTATAGAAATTCATCATCACATCTCACAATAGATTATTTATTAAGTAGTATTTTAAACTGCACTAGATCTATTGGCGATGGTCCTTGTAATTTAAGCCTGCGCTGGTGTCCACCAAATGACCGATTTCCTGTTAGTGTAATGATGTCTCAACGGTCATGCAGTTTCACGTGGGAAAGTATCCACGACGGCGCTTATGTTCTAAGGCAAGTCAGCCTTTGAACTCCCTTTATCCAGCCGACAGAAAGGTGACTGGCGGAGTTTCCCCTCCAGTATCCGACTTCAAAATATACGGCATGAGGGGTGACAAGGACCAATAGCTGAATAGTAATTCGGCTACATCCAAACAGAAGTGATTCTGCGTCACGTGAGGCTAGGAAGGTCGTGACGTATTCGATCTTTTAAAGAGACACGAAAAGGGGAAACCTAAACTTAACAGATGCTAGACAGACACTACTACAGCCTTAGATACTCACCGACGCTTTTACATTCTAGGTACGGGTGATTTCGCTATAGACGATTCTGGACATTAATTTTTAAATCACATTATTTGTCACTTTTTTTTATATCAGTGCAAAAAAAAAGTCAAAATTTAATATATTCAACTTTTTTTTCGGTTTTACTTTAAATTTAAAATATTGGTACTCTTGGAAATATTACCATTCGAAGAATCAATATAAACTGCAAAAAATCACACCAGACAACAAAGGCACGAAACAGCTCTGTTACCGACCGTGACGTTAATTTTTCCGCCTACACGTGTAGTGACAATATTCATTTATTCATATGTGCCAAAAAATGTAAGTACTTGTTGTTATTTAAGCATCATTGTCTACAAGAAGGCTCTGTTAGCTTGTTGCACCCGCGATACAAAAGATGTAAAAGTTTGTTTCTTTCACAGAAATAAAGTGCTAACGTTTTGAAACCTTGTAGAAGTAAGAAGAAATTAAATACAAACTTAAATCAATCGTTTTTTAGAGTGTAATGTTTGTTGTATTTAAATAAACGCTAATTTAAATTGGTTGCACTCGCGATTGTAATGTTAGAATCACGGGTGCAACTCTTTGACATCTAGCCTTATTGTGTGATTTATAATGTATTTCATTGTTTTGATATGCCTTAAATAATAATATATGCTATGTATGATTGAATATATTTATTTCAATAACTTTTTTTATATTGTATTTTGCTTTTTTATATAAACTTTGACTAATATGACAACACAGCAACGCAAAGAGACTGCTTCGCAGAAATATAGGCAAAAGTATAAGGATAATCCTGAACTTCATGCAGACCATTTCCTTTGAGAAAGGGTTCATGATTCAAAACGGAGAGAAGTAGTGAAAAAAATAGAGGCAGATGAAGACTTGAAAATATTGGCTATAATCAGATCAAAAGAAAGAATGCAAGCAACTAGAAAGTGCAGTAAAGAAGAACAAGTTAAGCAATCAGGTACTAGATACAACAGTCTCAGCACACTAGAAAAAGTTGTGGCCAAAATGAAACGTAATTTACTAGGTAGTCCCACTAAAGCAGTGGAATTTGTAAAAAAATTGCTGCTGAATTCTAAGTTACTGCATTTGACAAAAATGACGCGCCTAAAGCTTTGCTTCGAAAACTGACGGATGAAGGAAAAAAACAGATTTATGTTTTTTATAATATGGCATTCAATCAAAACAGTTCTTCCAATCTGAAGACGACCATAGCATTTCAGTGGCACGAACCCCACTGTCTCTTTTCAAATGCGCATTGGTTTTAAAATCGCCGATAAATACCATTAATACAGAAAGTGATTGGGGCCGTGATGACGATTTGGAACCTCTTACAGATTACAAAATGCAAAAAGAAGTTCCGTATCCTGCTATATCTGCGCCTTCAGTATCGAATCAGAGTAAATCCTTCATGCCACTTAAAAAAGATTGCGCGTTTCTGATATTTACAATGATTCAGATAGTGATTCAGACAACGAATCTATAAATGAGGAATCTCCACCACCGTTTCATCAAGCCTCAAAATCACCAGCAGGTCTTTCCGAAAGATATTTGCGCTGGTTTGTACGTGCTAGTACAACTGCTCTGCAAATCTGGCAGAAAAAAAATACTCAATATCGCTACATGGGGGTGTGTCAGAGCGATATGGGTGAAGATGGGGAAATTAAAGTACAATTTCTGACAACGATTGATGGCAAACGTTTCACAGAAATCGTGAATGACATGACGTGTAGTGTGAATACATTATCGCGAAGTTGGAAGCGACGCACCGATTGGTATACTGCGAAAGCTTGGCAGAAAGAGAAAAGAATTACTGATAGGAAATATAATGTTCATGGTGGGAATTATTTCAGCGAAGAATATTGGAACTTATATTTGAAACAGAAGAAATAATAAACATAAGTGACAAAGAAGTGTACAGGTTAGTAATAAACATTGTTTGATCTCTTATTTCGTTCCTATGTAAGTTATATTCACGTTTATATTCACTTAAATTAGACGGGTTGCACCCGCGATTGCTTTAAAAGTGAATAATCCATTGTTTATTTTTGTTTTCTGCATACTTTTTTATTTTTGTAATTTATTGGTTTAATGCCTTGTGAAATATCAAGATATAACATAATAAATACATCGCAATTAACAGACTTCCTTGATTTTTGTCTATGATCTAGGAAAGTTGGGCCAACTGTGTTGCACCCGCGATGGCACTTTGAACCTTCCTCCTGATTTTTTAAATATTACATTAAAATTCATATAAATGAATATAAATTGAACATGTTAATATGTAGTTCTTCCAAAAGTAATTTCATTAAAAATGTTTTTTATTTTATTATTAAGAAACTTTACATGCGTCTAAATGTTGCACCCGTGATAATGGCATTACCCATACCCCAACACACTCCAACGGATTCTCTCCGATTCACTTCCAGGTTCGCTTGGACTCTCTCGAATATGTCAATGTCGTCCTAACGCAGCCTTTCTCAGAAGTGATCTGGACTTCACATTGAACTGAACAACGCTGCACCTTAGAAAACCTAATTAAAAGGATGAGGGTGATATGTAGGTTGGTCTACCACTCTTCAAACTTCCACACAAAGACAACGTGAGGACTTTGAGTCTCTACTGATTTATTGTGTATCTACCTCTCCACACGAGGAATCTTTACTGACACAGAAGTAATACCAGCCATGAGAGTTCATGACAATGACCATCGACTATCATGACCACTCTTTCCTCCTTCAGTCTGGACTGATTTATTTATTAAAATGTAAAGTAATTCCCCCGAAAGAGGTACAAAATACTGGTTTGTTAAGCTATAGAATTAAATTACGAAACTATATACTTGAATTATGTATTTTATAGAAATATTGAATAATGTCTGGTGTGCACTAAGAAATTTTCAATTCAAATGCATTTGAAAAAAAAATCAATTTTTTCAATGTTGCAATTGAGTGAAAGGACCAAAATCGTTATAGAATCAAAAATGAAACATTTGGTAGTACGGTATTTTAATCTATACACGGCGGGAAAAAAATGTGGAAAAGTGAAGAAAAAATTGTAAAGAAACTTTTTAAATTCGATGTTCTCCGGAATATTTCAAAAGTTGAACCCTTTTTTTTATCGATGTTTTACTTTTTGTGATATCGATATCACAAGTGAATTGGTTTTATTTAATTTCTTGTCAATATCATAAATTTGGATTAAAATATGTTATATAGAACATACAATTCTACACATATTTACAAAATGGATCAAAGTAGTGCAAAACGCTTGAGAAGAAATACAATGAGAAAAACAGACAATTACCCATATTTTACGATTTATAAACTTACATTTATATAGTTAAATACATAAGTGAACGGAAATCATTCTGGCAGACCCCGTAAAACATTTAGAGAAAGTCCTTTAATAATATCAAAAAAGAAGTGACCGGCGTAACTTTGTGATTTTGTGATAAATTTCATTTAGTTGTCCAACCAGAAAAACGTCTATTTTTAGTACATCAAATTGTTTGATCGTTTCATTGTGGGCCCCTTAATTTTCTCTTAAAGAAAAATTAAGTTGTGGGTGGGTAAATGATTCAGTTCCTTTTGTTTTAGTACAGGAAATAAAAGTCCAAAGGAAATCCGGTAGCCGCTCGGAGAAAATGAGTCTCTCATAATGGTTTTTCTTTCATACCACTGAATCTGGAGACCGATAAATCAACTTCACAAATTAAATCTTTCAGTTTCGAGGCTTCTTCCGACTCCGGGCGCCTCATAGGGCTTCCGCTCTAAGTGACGAAGATTTCTTTTTCTATTTCAAGCTTTGCTTTTCTCAGATCAACAAATGTATCGCTAGTTAATGAAAGGGAGTAAAAAACTCGTTGGAACTGTAACAAGATGAAAACAACTGTGCTCTTTTGTTCGATGGCTGGAAACAAAGGAAAATAGCTGGGGAAAAAATTAGATTTTCACAAATTGAGAAAACTGCCAAGATTGGTCCATTCGATTTATAAGGTTTTGTGTTTGAAAACCTGTTGATTTAAAAAACTGCGAATCCATGTATATCTGAGAGAGAGAGAGAGAGAGAGAGGTGGTAATATTAATTCTAAATAAGGTTTAACCCCTTAATTTACGTGATTGAGTTAATTCGATCTTCCAAAACTGGCTAAATTGAGCACAATCGAGATAATTCGAGTGGAGTCTAATTTTTGGCTGCTGTAATTTTCACTCTCGATTATATGCGATCACCGTCAGCATTCTAAATTTTGCAATCTGTGGTCGTGACTTCGTAAATTTAGATAAATTTTATAGTAAATTTGGATAAATATTATTATATAAGAAAATTCTCTTTCATTTGCTAGACTTCGAAATTTGGAACATACACGTTTCGTATGAAAAAACTGAGGTGGAAAAAAAATTTAGATTTCAGAAACAAAATAGGAAAAGGTCTTATACACAAAGTTATCATAACGATACAGATATAAAAAAAAATCGGGAAGAACAAATTTTCTGGAATTCTGTGACTAAAGGAACGCCATTTTCTCAGTTTTCTTCCACCAACATAAAAAAAAGGAATTCCCGAAAAGATACTGCACTGATTGTTGTGCAAAAAGGGACAGCAAAGGATGAAGGAAAAGAAAAGAGTCGCTACATGTGTAATCTGTCCGTCGGCAAAAGCTCTCTTGTTGCTATGTAGTGCGGTGCTAACGTAACTCACCCACTCTCATTTTCTTGTTGTGATGGCTAAGGTCCCAGTTAGAAATTTAGTAGCCAGCAACAGGTTTTCATCTCTTATATGAGAGGGCGCTTCTTTTTAGCATGGGGGAGGATTTAAATAAATGGTTATTTAATCATAATATTGGTTGTTCTACCATGGTTCTTCTCCAAACCGTTACGGTTTATGTTTGTATCTTACTTTAGTTTGATAATTTCCAGGGAGAGATACACTTAGTACTTTAACATCACACTGATTCCTGTAATCGTATTAAAGATACATGAAGTTTGTTTGATGTTACTATTTTATATGTGGTAATACAGAATCAATGTTTCCTTTCGTGCAGTTGCTTTCATTTTTTTATACATGTTGCTATTAACCACAATTGCATTTCCGATTTAAGCTGTTGACCTTAGCAGGTGTGTTTATTTGAATATCAGACCTATACATAGATTTAAAGCAGCTTATGCTAAGGCCGGCTATACCTTAGAAAACTTGGACGAAAAGGAATCCCTAGTCAGGCTAATCGTTAAGCACTTTTATGTTTGTCATTTGCTGTTTGTGACTTAAGGAAGTAGGAGTCATTGCTGTATCCAATAGATTGCAAGTTTTCGAATTAGGCCCTTCTACCGAAGTATACTTTTGCAGAATTATGCTGATGCAGTTATTGCTTAGCATTTGTCCTTGATTATTAAATACAGAAAAACCCCAAAACAACATTTGATGCAGCATAAAAACTCTAATTTAAAAATGTTAACATCCGTAATTTGTTCTAAGCTAACTTTGGACTAGGCGCATGATTTAAAACTTACAGAAATAGATTATACAATATAAATGGGAGTTCACTTATATGTGATTAAATTATCACTGCTTTACTTTATAGGAGATGTGACAGTCGTGGATGGAAATGGGTTTCACAGAAAACAATGGAAACAGCTTGTTCATGCAATTGCAACTATTTAGTTGCAAAGGACTAAATTTATGTAACGTCATAGTCATATGATAAATACAATCGCATGTTTCCTGTCACTTAAATCTAGCGTCCACTGTTTATTACATAAACTTTCTTTTAAAAGTATATATTAATCATGACAATGCCAATAGAGGTAAAAAAAAGGGAACTTGAATTAAAAGTACCCAAAAAATGTAATATTTTTAATTTTGGAAAAACGCTGTGTGAAACCTTTATACTCGGACATAGTTCTCAAATTTAAAATTATATCTGGATTTTACAATAGCAAGAGCAAATATCTAATGGTAGGTTTGAATTTAACAGAAAACACGGGGTTTTATTTACCATGAGTCCACGGATTTAGCTCATTTTTTTAAAACAAAAACCATGTCTGAGGGATTTTTGATTGACTGTTTTAAGGCCTCACTTTACCAAACTACAAGAGCTTGATTGATGACGGACTTCCTAATTCTGAACCACGCTCAAATGACGAAAACGACACTTGAGATTGTGCAACACCATAGAAATTTCAAGACAATTCTAATGCGGGGACATTAATCCTCGATAGATGTAATGTGCATAAGCCCCTCTATTTGGTGGATCTTCAGATGTACTAAGACTCGAAATTATGATTCGACTGAAAGGACGCCAGCTTAAGATGAATGTTGTGGTCACTCGGCTACCGCGATCAAATCAATGTCGGATGAGGAAGTTTTTGATTGCTTATGAAAGAGATTCGAACTCGATACCTTCCGTTCCGTAAGCACATAACTTACCGCTGAACTAAAATGATCAATCCGGAGGCAGTTACTGTCTTATATAGATAACGCCGCCACACACTCCCCTACCAGTGAGTTTCTAGGCGAACGAACAATATCGTTGCTGTGGCGATCGTGTGAGTTGTTGCATCATTAGGTGTCACGGCTTGCTTGTTGCGTCATTTTGGATGTGACGGCTTGTGTCACTTGGGTGTGTCATGTATCTGACAGGTTAGTCGGATTTGCGGCGGATAGATGGCGCCACGACTGCTGCGCGAAGGTTGCGTTTTTTCAAAGTTTCCAGGGTCACCAATGAAGAAAATTCGATATCGGTACCTTCCTTTCCGTAAGCACATGCTTTCCCGCTGAACCAAAATGATCCTTTCAGTCCGGAGGCAGTTACTGACTTATATAGATACCACCGCCACACTTATCTCTAACTGCAAGAGACTCTGAAAAGTTAAGACTAGAATTAGAAAACTGTGAACTTTGTACAACAGAGATAGGTAAAATACTTCAGTGCTTGCACCTCTAACATAATAAATAAGTTTACTTATTCTGTACAAACATTCTTCGGGAGTATATTAGCTCCCAAATTACTCTGAAAGTAGTTAATTAGTGTTGTAGAGAAATTGTATTTAACAGAATAATTCTAAACTTTTGAGTAAGATGTTAAGGTATTGCAATTTTATCAAGAGCTGAGAAATAAAATAATAAGGGCCTAAATAAGGAAAATTATGTTCAAATAGACGGAAACCAAAAGAAAAAAAAAGAATGCACAAATATGTTATTTTTTTGAGCATAATATGAATAAATTTTTACTTAAAAATTTCAGATATAGAAAACTAATAAATTGTAGCATTGTTATTTGCTTTTAATTATTGCTTGCAAACGGTGTAGTATTTAGCTTGAAAATTTTGAATTGCTTCAGAAAAGTTTTTTCTTGTTGTAATTTAAATTTAAAATTTCCTTTTTTTTACGTACACTGGTGTTCAAAGTTAAGGTTACAAACACAAAAAATGCAATATCTTTGAAAATAATTTTTTTTATTTTTGATAATATTTGTATAGTTCCTCGTATTCTGAGAAAAATTATGCTAAAAAATGAAATCTTTATGGTGATTAGTTCTTATAATATACAAATTTGTTCAAAAATTATCAAAACACGCGATGTGTAATATTTAAAAAAAACTTAATGTCTATAGTAAGGAATTTTAGCATCCCTTGCTGCTAAACATGCCTCATACTACAAATTAGGTTACTATTTTCATCTTGTGGCAACAATCCCCATTCTTTTATAATCGCATATTGACGCTGAGAAATGGCTCTTCCCAAGGATTCAAAAGATTTTGCCGGCCAATCCATCCGCAAATGCCATCTTCTTAAAGAAAGTCTTCAATAACTTTAGCTAGCCTCGTATTATCGTCTATAAAAATAAAGTCATGACCAATGGCTTCTCGAAACAGTCCCACACATGAGGTTCAAGAACTTTAAACTTATATTTCGCAGTATAGTAACAGAACTCGCATCAAAATGGTGTAGCGGGGAACGTCCGTCGAACTTAGTCTCCCTAAACAAGAATTTCACATCCAACAAATCGATCGTATTCGCTTATGTTAGAAGGATGGTAGTGATTCCCAGGCTCTCTCTAAATAAAAACTAGACGAGAATCACTATTGGTACTGAACCTGGACTCATTAAAAAGTATACGGCCCCACACTTGATTCGCCCAAGACCCATATGACCTTGACTTCACATGAAAAGACAAACTCTTTTCTGTAAGTGTAATGGGTTCAGAGGTAAACATGCCACTGGCCGTCGAGAATAAATGATCTTTATTCTTGACAACAGTCTTGTCTTTACAGTGGTAGCAGCAAAGTCTTGAGCAGGTCCCTTAGGTGTCATGTCGTTACACAGATATTGTCTTCTAGTCACAAAAAATGGGTTAGCAACAGTATCCGTTTCTAGAATTGTTTCCACAGTCTGGAAATCAACATTCGAGAAACATTTAGATTTTAGTTTACTTCTGCGTAAGATATCCTACCCTCAATCCATCCCACGGCTCTCCATCCAAAATCATTACCTAAAGATCGTGAGAACTCATTTCAACAAAATTAACACAAATTTGTGCTAATCAGAGGACAATACACAAGTCAAAACACAAAATTGAAAGCTCTTCTGTGAAAACGGTTTCAAAGTTTTTCACTCAAAATGGCCATAAAAATTGTTTTTAGCAGTCAAAATTCACAAAGTTAGAATATGATGCTTGATTTTGCTTTTTTATGTATAAGTTTTAAGAAAAAGTAGTCTTAGATTTCTTGAAATTGTAAGAAATTTTTGTTTGCAAGGTTGATTTTGGACACCAATATATAATAGTATTGTATTTTCCTCTTTGGAGATGATCATGCATTTTCAAACACATTAAGGCTCCCGTCTACCGGTTATTTTGAATTCGTGTACACGGTGTTAACCACAAGAAAATTCTACATTCTTTTGCAAATCTGGACTAATGCATTGGTTTGAAATGTAATAAAGTCTATCCGAAAGAACAAAGGTAATAAAGATTTTTCAAGAACTGCATTCTTTTTTCAGTATTTGAATATTTTCTTGAAGATATGAAAAACCATGGTTGAATCCTTAAAACAGACAAAAATACTTCAGTAATGTAAAAAATTTAGTTTTAGAGAAACAAACTTTCATTATGGTTTGCTCTGTTGAATGTTTTATTGCACTTAAATGGATACAACAATCTAGTTTTGAAGAGGAAAGTAGGATTAATATTACGTTCACGAATTCAAAATGTCTATAGACAGGAGTGTGAAGGTGTTTTTAGATAACAGTTGTGAATAATTAGGCACCTTTTTACAACATAATTCCATGCTTAGGCTTGTTTACTTACTGAAATGTTAAAATGTATAAAATGAAAATTTTTATATATATTCCAGTATTTTTATTACATAACTTTTAAATTTCAAGTAGAATTATTAGATAAGAGCTTTTGTTCACATCATTGCATCTACAAGTTTATCAACCGCTATTAGTGCTAGAACCCTCAGGATTTGGTAAGCCGTCTATCCATCTCCCTGCGTCCCTGTTTGAATTGTATTCATTGGATAAAATGCAGTATTTTTTCTTGTCGCCACTCCCTTTAATATCGATCACGGGCAAACTTGCATTCGTTTCTAAATGTACTCTTATTCTAATACTTTTAAGAGTTCAAAATATGCACTTATGCAATTTTTGCTCCTGTTCACTTTGCTAAATACTTTTTCCTGAACTTTCCTACCATTCAAATATATTTTTCTGATAACTTTACAGGCACTCTCAACAGAAGCAAAATTATCCAAAGCTTTTGATGTACTCGTTAAAATTTTTGAGGCATTTCTTTTAAGATCAAACTTTACTTGATATAAGAATTTTTTCTTTGCAATTGAATTAAAAACTCTTACAACTTATCGGTCTTTATTTTCTAATGCCTGTTATTTTATGCTTCTTTGGATTATACTCGACATTTCAAACAACTATTCTAGCCATTTGAAATATTTTACCTTTGTTTGATACAAATGTAGCATTTTAACTCTATCGTTGTTTCCTTCCGATTATTCATTTTAAAATAATTTTATTTTTAAATCCGATAGTTCTTTGATAATTTGTTGACATTTGATTAATATGAGAAAACATTTCATTAGTTTGAAAAACAATAAATAAAATCTAGACTTTTAACATCAATTTTGAGCTTGCTAATTTCAGAACCTTATATTTATAATTTCATCTTTCTGCTCAATTTTTTATTCAAATTCTTATTTTATTTATAATAAGTTAATTCCATCAGTCTGTATTCCTTAAAATTAGTTCATTAGATTCTTTTTCATATTTATAGTTATATGTTTTTCTGCCAAAGTAATTGAGACGCACTCAACTTAACAAAATTGGCGTCCTTGAAATTTACACATTTTCCTCAACAGATTTATGAATGATGTAAAATTCTCATATGAATTCATTACCATCAGAAATATGTTTCAATAGTATTAATCCTACGTAAAGATACAAAAATTAAAAATGTCTTCAATAAAAAATATTTGGTAGTTATAGGTTAAAGAAACCATGGGTTGGCGACTACCTTTCCGAGCTGTCGCCAACAGGATCATTGACTGTATTATAAAACTGCTGTTGTTTGTGGGCTAAAATCCATGTTCCATTGATAGAAAGACAATTTCATTAGTTCAGCAGTATTTAAAGTGTAAGGCTTTTGTAAGCAAAATACTAAAACCTATTCATTACAGGAAGGTCAACAGTACAAACAGCCAACGGTGATGCACCACCGGTGGCAATTTTTAATTTGACTCACGCTTGGAAAGGTTTATACTTTTATTGTTTTGATTCGATAATTTTAAAATTTAATGTCTTCAGAATAAAAGACAGTTACTAAAAAAAATGAATGCAAACTGATTTAACATGAAATATAAAGTGGTTTTCACGGAAAGTCACACAAGCCCGAGAGAAATACACCCCATTAAATAAAATTAAAATAATTTAATGTTCCTTGTGCAGTCCGGTACTATTCGATCCCTACACAGGCACTATCCCGGGTATTGGTGGGCACAGGTGGTCCGGGGATCGGGTACCACACTGATGTAATTGTTTGGATAAAATGCTGTCAACGTTAAATATCCTTTTGTTGAAAAGAATGCTTATTATCTCTTCGGTCATTGGTTAATTCCATAGTTTCATCATTACCTCAAATTGATCGAAAATCTTCCAACAGTATAACAGAGAGAAAATGACACTTAAATTCACGGAGTTTGAAAAAATATACCTCTTCCTCTTTAATAAAGAAGCGTTATTTTCAAATATCGTGATTTAGCAGGCTGTTGATACTATAAAGAGTCTTTGTAGTATCAGCAGCCTATATAAACCACTATATTTGAAAAAAAAGTAGCTCCTATAAATACTATTAGGTATAAGCCATCTAGATACCAGATCGGTATTGATCAGAGAATTTGGAATTTTCTCTAGATTTTTAGCTTTATTGGCTTAGTACCTATTCTTACATATGATATGTAACAAAGTATAAATCTTATACGTTTGACCAGTATTAATTTTCTTATGTTTAAAACATATTAAAAAACAAATGTCTTGCATCTTTTATTCTTTTAGGTTAATATATGAATCTGTTTCTTATATTCATCATCTATTTTTACATAGCGTTTTCTCCTCTTAAATTCATTGTGGGGAGAATAGTTTGCCTCTGTGTTCCCTTTTTTTGAAATTAAATTAATTTTTTACTGCGTAATTATAATTAATTATAAACAAGAAAAAGATATATGCCTATCAAACACGGCGACTATGATTTATTTAATATTCCGAAAACTTATTAAAATAAATGACCTGTAGGGAATAAAAATAAACTATTATGGATGATTAAACGATATTTTCACACTGGGGAAAAACAACTAACAGGAAATGACGTGCTTCAGTTTCATTTTTAAATAACTGAAATTCTCATAAGAACATTTATATATAAAAATTATAAAATATAAGAAATTATATACAGGAAATATATTTGACTTATGTTTAAAATTATATTCAGAATATATATGCAAGCATTAATACAATATAAATTACTTTTCAAGATGCTCTCAGGAGTAGAAAATCCTTATGCCATATGCGACTACTTAAGTTAATTGCATATTTAAGGTTTGGAATACGTAACATAGGAAAAATTTATTGCATATTTTTCCGAAAACTTTTAAAAGAACAAAAATATTTATTTGAGCTTATCTTTCTTATTTTTTAAAGGTTTTTTAGAAGATTTACTATTAATGATCTTTATTTTTTTAAAATTATATCTTATTGCACTAGTTGCTGTCAGCAGAATTTTTATCAAACTTTTTCTAATGTCAAAAACTATACATCCTGCGTACAAGCGAGAAAAAAAAATTACACTCATTAGTTTATTAAAGTGAGTTGGAAAATTAATGACATACACTTTGTTTTTTTTTTAAAGCAGTCTAATAATAATGAACGAAATTACTAGAGGAATTTTCTTTTAATATAAGCGTTATTTTTTAAAGTATTTATATACCAATTAAATACTGCGAATTTTTAAAAAAATGCAATTAAAACTTAAACTTCGTTTATTTTCTAGATAAAAGCATCCTTACAGAAATGGCTTTAATTATTGATGTTAAAAATAACACTTCTTAAATTAAACCAATGGAACTCTGAAATATCCTTCATTACAATCGTTTCCACAGAATGTAGATAAAAATTTTTGTTTATTTTTCACATAAAAATATAAAAGGTTAACAAATTATTAGCGATGTTGTCATTTTTGAGCATGCTTGATTAAGGTTAATGTGCTTGAACATGCGCAAGAATGGTATAGCTTAGGGGAAAAAATTTTATTTTCAAGCAAACATGAACAAAGTTAATGGATTTGAACATGCACAAGATTGGTTTTCCACTATTGGCTAAATATTGCAGCCTTTAGCGGCAACGTTTCTTTTCCCTCCAAATTGACTAAATTGTGCAACGATTTAGTCAATTTTTGTGTGTACCTTTGATTCTTATTAGAGGGCTTGTTTGTATGAAGCTATGCACACCAAGTTTCCAGAAAGGGGTTCAATTTAGGTTAATCATGTACAAAAAAACCCAATTTTTTACACGAAAATAAAAATTAAACTGAAAGGGGTACACTTCTGTTGATACAAGGATCTCACATTGGCAACGTCACAGTTTAAAATCTGAAAGGTACTCAGATTGAAAAAGCTAAAATCTATAGTTGATCGATTTTTGTAGATCGTTTTTTTTCCTTCATGTCAAATAGATTGAAAGTTCGAAGCAAACCAGAATTTATGAAATCTGTGAGTCATTCCTTTTTAGTTCAATGTAATAATTCAGTTTTTTCAATGACATTGTCAATAAGCAAATATTCATTTAGAATTATTTAACTACTAATAATATCAGTTTTCTTTTCTTTAAGATTCTCTTATTTTATAAACATGGATATGAAAATAAAAACAGAGAATATATTTATTATTTTTAAGCAAGGCTCCAATCTGGTGAATATATAAATGAGCAAAGAGATTACGTAATACGAACCTTTTTTTAATGAATTAAACTAATTAGATCAAATTTCTGAATCTTCTTTTGCAACATAAATTATGGTTTTAATACGGCTTTATAAAGTGACAATATTTTAAGAGTAAGATTTTTATATAGTTTTTTTATATATATAAATAGAATATTTTTTATCATCAAGGGAATATTATTTTATAAATAGAATTAAAATAAAAAAATAACTGAGCTCGTGCGTTTCATCCTGGGATACATACGAAAGACGATAAATAGATAAACAGAATCATACAATACAGTCACAGAACTATATAGACTTTATTACAAACGATGATCACAGCGTAGAACAGAAGGGGTGGGTTGCTTTCCATTCGAGGCGGGAATCCATTTCAGGTGAAACAGAGTCCGTCTTCTTTCCCCGAAGATATACCCAAACCTTATTTGGGATTCGAGCCCGAGCCCACTTGATTACAAGCCGAGTGTCATATCCACCGTATTGGCTGGGCAGCTATAACTTTGTGGCACCACACTCATTCATAGCATCTAGGTGGAGCTGCTATTAACCATCTCCCCCGGTAGTCTTTATATATGTTGATCATACTGGATATGAGTTCAATAGTTACCACTATTTTTATCCTATTGTTTTGTATATATCTTAATATTATGTAGAGACAGGCGAGGAACCATGCCACGCTTATGTGGGGAAAGACTAATCCACATACTCTGCTAAAGCACGCAAGTAAAGTTTATTGAATTAATATTAACATATGCAGTAGAAAGTCGTTTATGGGAACGTTTATTATCCGGAGCGTCTAATATCCGAACCAACATCCGGATATGTTTTCGAATCGAACAGTGCAATGCTCAACAGTTCTTTCCTGTAAGGCCAAAAGTGACGGGAAAACCCAAGGTGAGGGACATTTGGGAGATTTCAGCTTTGTGTGATTTGGTAAACATCTGCGTGGAATATTTGGTCAGTTTGTTTCCAAGTGAGGAGCTGTATATGTGCTTTTTTTTGTTGATGTAGAAACCTGGATGGCATGCGATGCAGAAGAATGTGGATTTCAAATGCTAATTGATGATGAGATTGTGACTTCCGTGCAAGAAGAATCCGACCCTGCCGACGATGAAACGGATGAAGACGAGGACAGCAACAACGGAAGTAGCAAATGCTGAAGAGTTTCTGCGTTAGAGGACAGCTATATAGTGGTACGAACAACAATCAGAGTGCTATCCTACTGCTCAACTCAGAGTATTCAACTACTGCTGCTGAAGAGAATCAGATACATTGCATTAAATAAACGAAGGTGTAAAATGGTACAGCGAAAAATAAGTGATTATTTTCCACAATCAAAGTAAAATTGCGACATTTTGCACCTATTTTGCTTTTACTTCAAGCACGTTTCCCGCATGTGATGATTTTCAATATTCGTACAGTGCCCGGTTTCACATACTGCATGGATCGTATTCGGTTTTCGGTTATCCAAAAATCCCGTATCCGAACGGTGTCCGGTCCCAATTGATTCGGATAAACGACGTTCTTCTGTATACAAAACAATAGGATAAGAATAGTAGTATTTATTGACTTCATATCCAGAATGATCAACATATATAAAGACTACCGAGATAGCGAAGGGCAGCGCCACCTATATGCTATGAATGAGTGGGACGCCACAATTTTTATTTCAAAAGAAATTTAAAAATACAAAAACACAAATAGCATGTTTTTTAATCCATTCGCACACATATTTTACTTAATGATACGAAGATTACATTTTAAAGAATAAAAAATATATTTTTTAAGGCTAATATATCTCAAAAATAATATTCAAAATAAATATTCAAAAATAATAAATAAATAATACATTCAAATATATATATATATATATATATATATATATTATAATAAAAATATATATAAATATATAATAAATAATATTTAAAAATAAAAATAATAAAAATAATATAGATGAGATATTTTATTATTGAAAGTCAAATTGTTTCGTGTTTATTTATCTTACTTTTTAACTAAGTTATATTTAGACATCTACAATATAACTGCATTATTATTTTCCATTGTTAAGTAATTTAAGGCAAATAAGACTTAGTATGTAATTTTTGAAAAATGATACATAAAAGTCAGTTTCTTGACCAAAAAAATTTTTTTATTTAAATATGAAGAAAAATATTTGGTTGATGAGAATAATATATCCTGCCGTATTAGTTACAAAACATTTAATTACTCTACTCGAATAATATTTATCAATCTTAGCAGTCTTAATATTAAACACTATAACTATTGATTCTGATTATTATATAATACTGATAGATCATGATGGATGATAACATCAATAAAAATCTAACTAATTAGTTAATTAGTCTCTTCTGAAGATACTTAAGTCAAATATTCCATTTATCTTAATTTCCCAACATTTCTTTCAATTTATTTTTTACAAATCGGCATTTAACTATATATAATTATCATTAATTTAAGTGTATGTTTTTGGTCATGATAATTAAAATACCACCAGTTTAAAAACAAATTATTTCTTATCATTAAAGTATTTCAATCTACAAATATTAACGAATACTAATTAAAATAAATTTTTACAACATTTATTTATAAAATATAATTATTCATCTTTTTTGAATTTTTTTTCTAAATTAGCCTTTTTCTCTTTATCGAATGGATATTGATAAATTTTAATTAATATTTCGCATTTATCTCTCATGATTTTGGTACAATCGATTTATTTCAGTCGAAATATTTGTTCAAAGGCAAGAAGGGCTCTTTACGAAAGGGTCAATCGGAGTTCTAAAAGCGAGTTGTTTGGAAGAATTGAAATGGAAAAGTTGCTTGGTTGAAAGAGTTGCGAATTTTATTTATCGTTACTTGCAAAATGGCAAAACGGCTCATGGCGATTAAAGTATTGTATAATAGATATTAATTATATCATTCCGAAAACTGTCTTCGAAACTTAACTTTGGTTTCAGATATTTTAGAAATGGATTATATTTATTAAATATTAGAAGTTTGAAAATATCATCTTTTTAGCTATTTCTATATGTAAAGGAGAAAAGAGAGCGACGCAGTTGCTCATCGAATATCTCCGGAACTTTTAGACCTACAGACTTGAAATTTGGTATACATGTTCCTTTCATAGAGTAAAGATCCTCCTAGAACGAGTTTTATGAAAATCAACCTCCAATGGAGGTGGGGGTCTCAAATGACGAAGGGGCGTTTTAAACAATCCCGTCTTTAAACTCTTACAAATAGACTTGAAATTTGGTTGCCATGTTCCTTTTTTAGAGTAGAGTTCCGCTAAAAACGTGTTTTTTTGAGAAAATCAACCGCCATGGAGGTTGAGAAAGGTTTTTCGAGTTATATATAAATATTCCCGTTTTTGAACAATTAGATCCACATACTTGAAATTTGGTAAGCATATTTCTTTTGTTGAATAGAGATCCACTAAGAACGGATTTTATGGAAGTAGATTAATGTGGGGGAGCAGGAAATTACTGGGGTGCATTGATAAAAAAGATTCCCATTTCTGTACTACTGGATCTGTAAAGTAATGAAATTTGGTATGTACGTTTATTTTGTTGAATTGAAATCCTCTAACAAAGGGTGTTTTGGAAATCGAGTCTCAAAGAACATTACGAGGTTTACTGATAAAAAAAATTGCGTTTTATGAATTATGTTTTGGTTTGAAATTTGGCAAGCAAGCTTATATTGAGTATAGAAGCACCAAAATTAGATTCTGTGGAAATCCGCTCAAAGAAAGCGATTTATGGGAGCGTAAAATATAACTTTACTTCAATTTAAAAAAATTATTATGTAGAAGTCGTGTTCTTTTTTAAATCAAGAGTTGATGATTATAAGAATTTTTTTCAGTGCAAATCGAGTGCTAAATGTTAGAAGTTCAATAGAGAGAGAGAGAGAGATAGATAGAGATAGAGAAAGGTCCAATCAGCATTTCATTCCCTCAGTGAGTCGATGAAATGAATACCAAGCTTGCTGGGGAACTAAACACTGGGGATTTTGCAACAGACTGACTGGAACATCTGCATATACACCTCAGTGTCTAAGGTCATGAAAACTGAGATAGGCACATAGCCTTGGCCTTGGGGCTTTTGTGCCACTGAGTTTAGTTTAGTTTATATTAGTAGTGTATATTACCATGCTGTCTCCTGAAATACCCTGCGAAGTGGGTGAATAATAGCTTGTGAACTGTAAATAACATCTCCATTTGAATAAATGAAGTTTAACTAGAACTTCTAAAAATTCCACATCAATTTAAAACCCCACAATTGAACTCTTAATTAAATAAAAAGAAATATACATTTTTAAAACTGAAATAAATAATCGCATATGAAGAATAACTTTTTACACTTTCATTTATATAATTATCAAGAACCTTATAATTTAAAACATTTCTATAGTTAATAGTTAGTATGCCGTTTTTTATTGAACCAAAAAATTACGCCAATGGAAAAAATACTTATTGATAATTTATATGTACGTACTTACTATTATTCTTCTATGAAGGTTTAAAACATCCATTTTTCTGTTTAAAGACTCAATAGACGTCAGGTGAAATGAGTTCTTTTAATCAATAAAGTAAGCTGGAATGACTTTGCATTGGTCTTACCTCGAAGTCAAAAACCTACAACCATTATATTGCAGGTAAATGGTCAAAAAAAGTTACCGGTTAAAGTGTAGTACAGGGGTGACCCTTGGAGATGTCAATTTCTTTTGGCGACCAAAGTGGATCGCCAAGCTACTTCACTTAACGATAAATGTCCAGAAGCCAGAATGAACTCGTTTTCTCACCATAATTATCAATACAAATATTGCCAAATCCCAAGGCTTCCCCCCCTCTGTACTACACATGAGCCAAGTTACCTTTTCTTAGTTAATTTCTACATATTTTCACATCTGTAATCTAATTACTTATAATATGTTAAAACGATTAGTGGAATTCTCGCGCTTCGAGCTGCTTCATGTAAAAGTGTTGCTATAAACATTTATGGCAACTAATTATGGCGATGTGGAATCTATTAGGGTGGTAGATCATAAAGTAAAAAATAGTATTCATTTTTATTAAAGTTTTTTCACATCTTAGTTTGGATTTATTAGTAAGTAAATTATATATATGTAAGGATAATTAAATTAGATCTAAAATTAAATCGCTAGTCCATTTCTAACTTTTATTTTCCCGTTACATAACTTCAAGTATTAATTTTATTACCCAGTTCGGGAATGAAGAACACATTGCTCTAACTTTGCCGGCTCCGACCATTAATTTTTATTACCTATATGTCATCCTTAAATTCTGAAGTATACCTCTTCAATCAGAAGCGTACTTGAAGAGCATATAGCTTCTGAGGGGGCCACCTATTCATATGGTTAACACGTGTCCGTCTCTCTCTCTCTTACAGACAGATTACAAAATGATCTCATGGAATAAAGACGGTGAAAATAAAATGTCTTGATGATCACTCAAAAACCCGCGACAGCAATAAGCCGGCAGGATAAAACCTGCAGCCTGCAAATTAATTTGAACTTTAATGTAAAGCCATCGAAACATTAAAACATTTAAAAAACGCATGCCAAATCAACCGAAATTAATAGAAAGTGCTGCAGAGAGAATTATGGAACTCTGAAATTACATAATACGTGTATTTTAGCGGAACGCAGGGTTGTCGGAGAAAAAGAAAGCGCTCCTCTGCAAGAAAGTCACCGCTTCTGTCCCCGAAAAGAAAAGCGCCGTTCCAACAGCCATAGAAGAAATAAAATTGTCTTATTCACTTGAAGAAAATTCAAATAATCAAAATTTTAAGGTGGAAAATAAGGCAGAAGATTAAATTAAAAAAGAAAAGATGATGGAAGAAGTGAACATAAGAAAAACAGAAGAAGAAAAATTAATTCAACATATAACCATCGTCAAAAATGAAGTACGTTTTGAAGACATCCAAACTTTTTCCAAAAGTATAACCTAGAAAGCCGAATTCAAAATTTCTTAGACCAATGCGAAAATATTTGTAATTCTTTCAAAATAACTAGAAAACAGAAAATTATATTTTTAACAAAATTATCAAGTGGACCTATTGCAACCTTCATCAAGTCAAATCCAATACCGAGAAGTTTCACCAAATTTAAATTGAACTTAGCACGAGAATTTGGAACACAAATAAATCCAGTGGAAATTCATCTTCACAACTAGCCAAAACAGAAAAAAACATCCAAAGAGACTAACATAGAATACTTCTATAGAATGCAAGAGATCGCATCCCGAATCAACTTAGAAGAGGAAGCTGAAAAATTTTACATAATCAAAGGATTAAAAGAAGACAGAGCCATAGAAATGCAGTTAAAAAGTTCGAAAGATATACAAGAGCTGAAAGAAAAGATGAAAATTTTGGACATACAAGAAAGTAAAATTTCAGCTACAAATCACCCAGAATTTATCAATCCAAAATATCCCCTGGAAAGAACACCTCCCCATCCGACCCAACTTGGCTACAGATCTTAATACAAAAGATGGCGTAGTGGTCAAAATCAACAACCAATGAATTATTCCCAAAACCAAGTATACAACCAGGTATATCCTCAACGTCCAACATCCTATCATCATCACCCATCCTTTACTCCTCAGCGGCCGACCATGTACCCAAGAATTCAACGGATCTCGCAACAAAGACCAGTGGGATTGCAACCAGATGCTCCTACTTTTTTTCCATCCCAGTCACAGACTACGAGAAATTAATACGATAATTCGACCATATCAAAGATGAGATCTCATCATCCACACACAAGCGAGCATCAATTCAAAGAAAAGTGAAGCTCTATTGGATCCAGGATCTAATATCAACCTAATTTGTAAAAATTTACTAACAAAAATCAAAGGAGAGAAAAATGTATATATATATATATATATAGAACGCCTAGAATCGGACATATCCACCATTAATGGACAAATTAAGGTTAGTGAATATATTATTTTACCAATGAAAATAGGAGATATTATTAAAGATATTAAATTCCTCATAGTAAATGTTGTAAAACTACCATACTTATATATAATCATATCTTGTCAGACTGTGGGTAGTTTTGAATTAATTATTAATTTTAGTGAACAGAAAATATTTCAAAGAGGCAAAATAGTTCCAAAACAAGGTAAACCTAAAGAAATTATTAAAGAAACGCATAAGCATAAACTAAACAATAAAGTCTTAAATTTAATAATAATAAAAGTATTTATAAAAAAAGTTGATCATGTGTTTAATATAGAAATATTTCCTAACAGTAATTATGATATTGTTAATGATTTTATTGATAAATATAAAAATGTCTTTGCTAAAAATAAATTTGATGTGGGTGAAATAAGCCGTGCTTCCCCTAAAATCGCAGAATTACCCATTGCAAATCGCCTTATCGAACCTCTCCTAAAGATGACGCGGAAACAATATAAAAAAAAAAACAATTAGATGCATTGCTGACAGCAGGAAGAATTAAACCATCTCACATAGTCCTTATGCTGCCCCTATAACGTTAGCCTTTAAAAAAGAGGATAATGCTCGAACACGATTATGTATCTATTATAGAAAGTTGAATGCTATCACAAAATTAGATGCGGAACCAATTCCTCGAATAGATGCAGTTTTAGATAAATTAACACATGCAAAAATTTTCTCAACGATTGACCTATGCAGTGGATATTGGCATATTAAATTAGATGATAATGAATCTGAAAAACTTGCATTTACATCAAATTATGGTCTTTTTCAATTTAATCGCTTGCCTTTTGGATACAAAAGTTCCCCAGCTATTTTTCAAAGAGCAATTTGATAATTCTAAATAAATATCAAATAATATTTGCCCGAAATTGCTTTCACGATATAATAGTATTTTCAGAATCCAATTGAAGAACTTACAAAGCATTTAGAAGAAATTTTTAAAATTTGTGTAATAGAAATATTAAATTAAAAGTCTCAAAATGTAAATTTGGGAAAGATACAATTGATTTCTTGGGATATGAGATAAAACAAGGGTCATGCAGTCCAAACAATACGAATGTAGAAATAATTAAAAAAACTCTTACCTCCTCGAAATGTAAAAGACTTCATAAATTCATCCCTCAGTATGCAAAATTAAGAATGACATTAAATAATCTTCTTAAAAAGAATCGAAATTGGAACTGGACTCAAGAATGTCAACAGTCTTTTCAAAAACTTAAAGACAGCTTAATTTCAAAACCTATTTTAGCATTATTCAATCCAAATTATCCTTGTCATCTTTATGTTGACGCATCGAAAACTTACATATCATGTATCCTCTAACAACAAAAACCCAATGGAGATAAGCACCCAATCGTATTTCACCAAGACGATTGAGAAATTATGAAATTAATTATACAATAACAGAATTAGAATGCTTGGCGATAATTGATAGTTTAGATAAATTCGATTGCTATCTTCATGGATCTCATTTCACAGTTCATACAGATCATAATGCATTAGTTTGCTTAGTACTTAAAATCAGCAGGCTGATTTTAGATGGTCTTTAAAGTTTCTATGTATGATTTTATATAAAAGAGCAAGAAAGGTAGTATCAATATTGAAACATATAACCAGAACCGGTTATTATCATTTAACACTCAGCTATTATTAGACATCAATGATAATTCATTTTCTGTATCTTAAATACACCAGCCCCTAAATGTTTTAAGAGATGTGTTTTTGCCAAAGATAAGGCTTATGTAAAATAATTGTACCCAAAGTACTACGAGGAAACTACATTAGAACAACACACGAAAATTGGGGTTATCCCAGGTAGCTACCATGTTAAATTAATATCGCCGCATTATTATTGGATAAAATTATAACTGATGTAAGAAATTATGTAAACACTGTGAAACGTGTCAATTTACTACAGTCACATCGAAAAAGAAGGACTGAGGCAATCACTTTATGTGAAAACTTGAATTGCGTCAATAGATAGTGTAGGCGGTTTAAATTATTATATTCAGTAAAGAAATATTTACATTGTTATAGATCATGCCTGATATATTGACTCTTCTTCAAAAATGCACAATACGTATATTAATTGTTAAAGGCAAATCTTCAAAATCATATACCAGAAAATATTATGATGAAATATTGCATTACATATTCAAATTCAACATTTTAAAACATAACACGGTTACTCAATTACTAACTATCATCGACCGCAAACTAATGGAAACTGGAAAGAGTCAATCAAACTATCATTACCTCTTAAAATGCGAAATTAGTAATAACACAAGTAAAGTCCCATGGACAAAAATTTTAGAAAAAGTAACGCATCAATATAATCAAACTCCACATACAATAACAGGCTTTCCGCCCACCTATTAATGTATGGGTAATTTACCTTAGAAATTTCACTAAGAGATAATGAAATATCTCCTATATATATATATATACATATATATATATATATATGAAGAAGCAAAGAAAATTATTAGCCAGCAAAGAACAGAACAATATTATAACATCAATAAAATGTTAGATATGACAAAAATTCACAGGGACGCTGATTTTACACAGGATTGAAGATGGGCGAGGAATTCCAATACCCCAACATGAAAATTAAGTCCCCTTGTGGACCTTACACAGCATTAAGCAAATATCTGTATCGTAATATTTGAAATAGATAGACCCAATGACCTAATAAAACTGAAACTAATAGTTCATTCAACTGCTTAAGGCATTTTCATCCATCTGAAAATTTCACTGACCATCTTCAACAATATCCAAAATTAAGAGAAAAGAAAGAAATGTATCAGGTAGTATGACTGAGTTTTTGTCAACAAGACTCTTCGAAGAGGAATAGTTAAATGATATTAAATTTTTATAGAATATATTTTGTGATAAGTGATACGTTGTTTATATTTATATGAGAAAGTAAAGTGTGTTTTATGCGCCTTGAGAAATTTTAATGTACTCATTGTTTTATTTAAATTGTTAGCGAATTATATCATTTATATGATAGTATTAAAGTTATGTTGAGATATAAAGTTATTACTAGAGAAATGACTTAATAAAATTAATATAAATGATATTGGATTGTGAGAAAATTAAATAAAGTCACATTGCATTCTTTTATGCACTGAATTTATTATTTTACTATTTTATCTATCAGTAATCTTTGCTAATGAATAAAATTTTCTCATCTGAATTAGTATTTTGATATACACATACCAGTGTTCATTGTTTCGAATTTTCCTGGTCTAAATTTTTAAAGTAATTAATACTTAAAGTTTATTTGAAATGATACAGTGATCAGAAGATAATCTAATCATTATGATTTGTATATGTCTTGAAAATTAAGAGATAAACTTATTTAGTTTGATTTGTATACCTCTATTGTTTATATTAGCATCCTGAACATCTGTGATTGATCACGCAGATTTGTCAGGAGAGATGTTGGTATTGGTATTGGTATGGTGTAAAGTATATATTGCCGAATAAGAAATGCGAAGGAGAAAAAGTTTGTCTATGAAATGAATAAGTTTAAAAGTTACGGAGATCTAAAATTTTATTTGATGATTTAAAGTAAAGGAATATGGTGAAAATTTACTACACTAATTTGTATGTTGTTGAAAACTAATTGCTATGTAATAATGATAGATTTCTTTTCTAGAGATGATTCCATAATTTTCAATCGAGATAAATAAAATTTTATTCTTATATTCTTCTGACTTTTATATTCTTATTGTTATCTTATATTTTTATAATACATGTAAAAGGAATATTGTCTGTGTGTTGAATAGTGTAGTTATAAACTGTTCTAATATTATTAATCATATCATTTTATTCCATGTTCAGGCTTTGATATTTTATTAGTGTATTTAACTATGTATATTTTTATGTGCACAAAATTAAGTAGTATTACTAAGGCGTCTTGAGAAGTTATTTTATAGAAAATTATTGTCTTAGTATTTGTATCATTTTTAAATTATATTATTATTTATCATGATAAATTTCACATATACTAAGCACATATAGATAGACTATGTGCTAGCAATAAATAATAAACTAATAAATGAGATTTGGAGCAAATGTTAAGCCTTTTTCCGATTGAAATATAGATTTGAAACGGCTAATGTACATATATGTAAGTGAATTTCATTTTATCAATTACTAGAAGTATTATTTTATTATTGCTATACTGCTTCTATATTGTATTGTATTTTGATTTTATTATTCATGTTACTTATTCTATTTATCAGTAAAATAAATTTATATTATGTAACGTAATGTTTTGTATATATTGGAAAAACTTATTATGTTTGTAAGAGAGTGTACCGTTATCTAATTTAAAATTGGGGAAAATGTAAGGACACCAAATTGATCTAAATTAAATCATTAACTATTTCTAACTTTATTTCCCGTTACATCTTCAAGTATTAAGTTTAGGAATATCAAATTGGAATGATAACATTGCTCTAACTCTAACCGAACATTAATTTTTATTACTACCCATATGTCCTCCTTAAATCTGAAGTATACCTCTTCAATCATCAGAAGCGTACTAGGTTACATATGGCTTAAGGGGCCGCCTATATATGGTTAAATACGTGACCGTCTCTTACAGACCGATTACAAAAAGGATTCCTTGCTGAATAAAGACGGTTAAAATAAAATGTCTTGATGATCACCAAAAACGACGACACATATATATATAGCAAGTTGCTGCAATTCAAAACACCACGAAAGTACTGACGATACTAAATTTGACGTTAATAGAAACCGCAGAGAAAACCAAAACTTGTGAAACCGGTAGCTAAGTGGTCATGGTCATATCCTATTTCTGCTGAGTTATGAGTTCGAGTCCTGGTTCAATATCGACTCATTGTGTAGAGCCCACTTGGCATTGTGTGGAAGTTCAGATTTTTAGGTGCCAACTTTAGTTTCCTCCACCTCACTTAATGGAGATTCAAAAATATGAGGAATGTTACCAATAACGCTAATGTTACTGCTGAGTGTGATGTTTGTGGCTGTGGTAGCCAAGTCATCATGATCACTAACTTGTGTTCGACGAGTTGTGCGTTCTTGCCTTGGTGACTTTGAAGATCTGTCGTTAAGTTTACGTATTCCAAAGCTCAAGATCGTGTAGTGTGGTAGTTAGAGGAGGATTGTTATTCTGGTGTCGCCCTTTATTAATTTGATCATGATTCAAAACAGCAGTCTCAATATAGCTACGTTAATAAACATAACTCACTTGCCATCGGATTCCACTTATCCCGATAACAGTGAGCAGATTGTTAACTTACGTTCGAGGGGTCCTAAGCCAGCGTTTTCAACCACAGGAATTTAGGGGTGATAACTCTACGAGGAGGCGAGAGCATATTTAGAGATCAAAACAAAATATTATTTTAAAAGTTATTAATTTATTGAAAGTAAACAACAAAATGCATTCTGTTATAATGAAAAATAAAATACACATTTACACTGATATAGTATCCTTATATAAATGCCCAATGTATTTTATACTTGGTTCAACAATACTAAAGTAAGAACAAGTTAAATAATTACCAGTGACCCCATAGGCTTATATATAAAATTATGTGAAAATTAACACTTATCTTGATAATTTGTACAGTTTAAAATTAATCCTCAATTGCCGATTAAAAGTTACGCGGTTTGCTCCCCAATGCCACCGTTTTCCACGTGAAGTACGTAAAACCTTCGCAAACTCTGTCAAGATCTCTTTTATGACATTCCAAAGCCTACGGAAGTATTTTATGGATATCAGTCCACAGAAAAGATCGCACTTGGAAGAACGGTTATATATTGAATATACGGAATGTATATATTTGGAAAGACGTATACATACGCTCGGGCAATCAATACTTGGCTGAGTGAGACCTTATATACGCGGCGGTACTTAAGAGGTTAGTCGTATTGCAGATTTAATGTTTAACAATAGTATTATTGAATCCACATATTGCTATAGTGGCGAATGGGGAGAGATAAAATTATGATTGAATTTATATCACAAATATTGAAAGACTGTTTGGCGGAAGCCCAGTATATATATAGTATATATATATATATATATATATATATATATTGTAAATATACAAAAAGGTTATATACCTATGATAATCTATAGTCATGATAGAATAGTTTAGCCACAGAACAGTTAGGGCAAACTCTGGCCTTAGAAATCAGGATTGCATGTTTAAACAATGCTTTTCGGCCAGCTAACCTTATATATATATTCTGTCGATTTACGCGGAGTTTATTTAAACCTGGGGCGAACTTTTCCAGGTCACGGGCAACTTCTAATGTTTTTAAAGTGTTTGCGGTCCATCAGTCGAAGGTGTGATCCTATATTAAAATTTGTTTTTACCATTTGTTTTCGAGACAAATTCTTTGCAATATGACAAAATATCGTTTTACTACGAAACCTGGCAACACAAATCGTGGAAGAGCTGATCATCAATATTTTTCTCCCTTCAGTCGGTGATTGGGAAATTTCCTACAGTGCAGGCATTGAGTGGTGCTATGATCATCATTCGCTTCCAATGAAGGTACATGTGTTTACGCTTATCGAATCATTTGCCTGGGCGGAACCCAAACCATCGATTGTGAAAGATTCTTTCTAAAACCTAGCTGGTATCAGGTTTCATAACAGGTTTCTTTAGTGTTGCCTTTGTAAAGGCGGTCACCCGAAATGTTCGGCGTTCACCGGTTAATCGCGATCAACTTAATGCCCATCCCGAATTTAAGCAAATAAGGAACCAGAGAACGGGATTACCTTTTTGAAAACAAGGTAAGTGTAAAAATAGATCAAATGACGAAACAAAAATTAGAAACACGGAACTAACAGCTGTAATGAGTTAGAATGCAGCTACATAAAACAGATAGAGTCAGTCTTCACATAATGTGATGCACAGGATGCGAAATACCACCCTAAATCAGATTTGATTATATAGAGTCCCAGGAACTCAAGGATTTGTCGGTTGTGTTTCACAGATGAAGTTATATAAAGTATGTCAGTTTTGGAGCTGTCAACACACCGCCATTGTGGTAATTTTAAATTAAGAGGTCCATTGACCATAACCCTCGGATTGTTTCTTGAATTCAACAATAATAAATTATCAATGATTTTAAAGTTATAAAGATGTTTGTACATATATAAAATATTGAAAAGAATGGGGCAAATAGCCTTTGTTGCAATTTATGTCATAAATATTACAACTACAATATTTTAAAATATTTGTTTGTATGCCTTTGATATGATAAATATTTCATTTTTATTTACTTCAACCGGATTGAAATGAAGTTATATTTCAAACCAGAAAGGAAATGAAGTAACGGGTTGCCGTGTTTAGTCAGCTGAAAATAGAAAATTCATCTTTCTACACACTTATATCATTTTTCATAGACGTTGGTGAGAAATGTGCTGACCCCATTTCAAAGAAACTTTTCCATTTTCACATTTTTCTCCAAAATATAAAAGGCTATTTTAGTTCATCTAAAATTCCATTGCCATGCCTGGAATTGCTTTATTTTTGTGAATGTACCTTCACATTGAAATTCACCAGACTGTGCAGCATATTATGATGTTGAAGATAAATGAAGGATATAAATTGATAATTTCTTCCATTAGTGGTCCTGCTAATTCAGATTATGTTTTAGTTCATTTTTCAAGATTTTTTTTGCGGTATTATATGCTTATCAATATATGAGATATTTTTAAAACTTTAAGGGAATCTAGGTTTTCAATCTTGATAGCAATACGTAACTGGAACCAGCATGTCATA
>BMAO01030337.1:0-12096 GCA_019973975.1 Trichonephila clavata
CGTCATTAAAACTTCATAGGTAAGAAAATTATGACTCTGGAAACAGTTTTTTAGGGTCTTTTTTGTTTGAAAGTTTTTTTAATTACAAAAGATGGCTAGCGATGAAAATTTCGGTTCACTGTAAACATTTTACATTTCATATTAAACTGTTTAATATAATAAGAGAAAATTCTTAATGTTTGAAAATACCAATTGTGCACACTCACATAATAAAAAGAAAATATATTTCTTGGACTTAAAATATTTTAAAGCATAACTGAAGATATCCGAACAAGTTAGAAGTACTCTTTTAAAAAAAAAAAAATAGCATACTAAAATATTATAAATGTTTTTTTAGGAATCGATACCAATAAATACTAATAATTAACTAATAATATTTAAAAAAAAATCTAAATTCTACTAGAATCACAATTATAAGGGAAGTTTTAGTAATATTTTTGAAAAGCTTCAAAGAAATTAGAGAGAAAAAAATAATAAACTTATATAGGTAAATGTATTAATAAAACAAATTAGATTCATTCATCTAGAGAATGCAATAATATTTTAATGTTTTATTGAAACTGAAAACTTTTAGAGCTGATCGAGTAAATATTATAAGAAATGTGACATTGTTTATATATATGAGACATTATTTAAATATGCACGCCATAACTAAAAAAACCAATTCATACAACAAGAAATATTTTAGTACATTCTCTAGAAAATATAAGCATTAGGTTCAAAAAGTTTTTATAGAAATACATCTCTAATATTTTGAGTTATCAGACTACCCATGGTTGATTTTGAATATTTCGAAGCCCACTTCTGGTAGCTTAAATACCATCTTCCTGTTTTTCTAATTTATATTATTAAACGTAACTTAGTCTGTAGGTAAAGTAGAAACAAACCAAAGTATACATAGTAAAGCCAAAAGGTAGCTCTATTCAATAAAAAAACAAGATATCAATCATTGGCATGGTCATGTAATTTTAGCGCGTTTTTTCACATGTTGTATTTTACAATAATGCAACTAATGAACTTTTTACTAAGAAAGAATTTTTTTTTACTGTACTTAAAAAAATTTAAAAATGATTAAATTTAAATATGATTCGGCTCATCTAGGGCACAAATGAGACCAAATGCCGAAACCCCGAGGTCAATTGATTGCTTATTGGCTGAGAAAAAGGTACGACAAAATATGGAACGAAGACGAAGACGAAATTTGCGTCCTAATAGCGCTTTTGGCCGCCCATCCGGTATAGTGGTCAGTGAAGCTAACTGCGGTGCCGCAGGGACTGGGTTCGAATCCCGGAGAAGGTATGGATGTTTGTGTTGTAATCCTTTCTCTTCTGTCTGTGTTGTTTACCCCCGTGTTATACGTTCGGTGGTTCACGGGGTTTATAAATGTTAAAAAAAAAAAATAGCGCTTTTGTTCCACTACGTGAAAAACGCATTGACCGAATTTGTTCATTTCAACCTGAAGTGAATAATTTCACTGAAAGAGTTTTTCTTCAGTTGGGCATAACTTGACTTTTTGTTCTATATAATAACCAGAGAATACATTTCTCATGAAGTAACTAAAAATAGACCATATATATAGCAATATCAATATTTCTATATATGTTTTTGGGTCTCATTTCTTATAGTCTATAACTTTTCTTTATAGATGAATACTAGTTCTTGTCTGCTTGTACAAATAATATTTCATGTTGAATACCGCCAGGTGTTTTATAAATGGATTTTCAGCTCCTTTAGGGTTTTGGAGAAGACAATCCATTTTCGCGCAGCTACGGAAACTTTTTTTTTTATGTTTACAAACTTGAACGTTCTGAGTATTTCTCTGAAAATAATAATTTTTGTTTTGCATCTCGCTGTATCCAAAACATTTTAAACTTTTATTTTCCATTTTGAGAGAGAAAATGTAGAAGCGGACAGTTACAAATAAAAGAGAACTTTTTAAGGTAATAAATACTGAATATATCCTGAGATTTAAATGCAGTTTTTAAATACTTGAAATTTATGAGATTTACATTTTTCTTAGAGGATTCTGAGAATATCCTATTAAGAGATATGCAAAAAATAATCCCTGATACTTCAAATCCATTTAAAATTGCGTCTTATAAATGCAGTCAGGATAGAATTTCATTTTTTTAAATATACGCTGTGATACAAGTTACATGCGTGCAACGTATAAGTACTCAATAAATGTTGTGAGTAGGGTACATTAATTATTTCCTTTAAAATTAAAAATAGCTATATGTAGCTATAATGTTTATGTATATATTCGAAAGGGTTATGCATATAACAATTTCTGGACAGATTTATCATTGTTTTTCCATGGAGTGTTTTATAAGGTAGAAATAATATTAGTAATTATATTCAAAATTTACAAAAGATAAATGCAATTGGAAAGGGAAATATAATGTAGATACTAATTGATTGCACAAGTTTGTGTTTATTATTAGTCCTTTAAATGATTTCACCCGATGCTACTACATACATTTAACTACTACATGCTACTACTTTGCATTTAAGATACATTATTATTGATTTATTCTTTGTGAAACCCTTCTCATTTAATTATATACCTCTAAGACTACTTATCGATTATATATGTGATGTGTGATAACTTTCTTTGAAGTCCGAAAAATGACCACTTGTAAATTTAAATAATTTCATTTTAAAAACTTCTATTCTAGCATAGCAATTTTTTTAAAAAAACTTTAATGAATGACATTATTTATCCAGAGTGCATTTATATATACTCATGCTCTCTATAGACATAATATAATCTATAAATTTAATATTTTATCAGCAAATGATAGAGAAGATGGAAAAAAGATTTATGAATTTTTGCATAATAAATTAAATAGAAACTTTATGCATTTAAATAGTTACTAGAAATACTATGACGAGGTGTTAAAAATTGAGAGGGGGAATACGTCTAACTAATTGACTACTTTTTTTTTAAAAAAAAAGATAAGTGCAAAATTTATATATATAGCCTAAAATAATTAAATATCCATAACAAACTCATTATCTAATAACGAATTTACACTTCTGAAAATATTAAGGAGTTTTATATGATTAAATTAAAAATTTGTAATCTAAGAAGTAATTAATTATATAAATTTGAACATCTAAGAATTCTGAATAATATTAAAAGATTTAATCATATGTATAGTTTTACTTGAAGCATCGCATTTGAATTCTCTTATAAAAATCAGCTTCAGACATTCTATAAATTATAAATATTATTTACGTTGAGCCTTACATTTTAAAAGCTTTAAAATAAAACAGGAAAAGTATAATTGATTTCCATTGTAAATGTTTATGTCAAAAATGTAGGCTGTGCTTTGTTTCAATACTTTATCAATTTTATTTTTTTTTAACATGAGGATACAAAATAATTTTGAAGTACTTTTTTTGCTCAGTTTAAATTAAAAATAACTTTGTTTCCTCTTTCAGACTTAGAAGTTGAACATTTATTTTAAGTATTCAGATTAATTATATTTTATTTATGATAATAGATGAGAATATTCCTTTAAAAACTTCTTGTATTTACTACCACTCGAAAATTTTATGTTTATGTGTAGAATGTATGCAATTTAATTTGTTATAATTTCAAATTTATAGGTTTTCATTACATACTTTGTGAGAATATTCTTAACAATTATTGGAAAATTAATTCCGTTGGCAACAATTTCTGCACACAAAATTTGATCAATTTCATATATTATAGATATATTATTCCTGACTAAGTCATATTTTCTGCAAATTGTGTTGCATTTGCTCACAAATTTAAAACCCATGTGTATATGTTTTGCAGTACAAGTATGTTGCAGTCATCTAAGTAAGCAAAGTAATATAAAAAATATGTAATGTAAATTTCAGATTATACACAATTTATGACATAATTCTTGAGGATTATCAACAGGAAAAGTCAAAAAGAAATAATTTAATTATTAATTTTATATTGAAAAAATAATTTCACTTAATACCATTTCTCATCAAAAATAAATGACAAATGATTTAACTTGAGGTGAAGTTATGGGCTGCGATTTTTTTAGGATTTTAATCAACACGGGATTTCTGGAATTATGAGTTGTAATTTTTTATGACTTTAATCAACACAGGATTTCATCTTGAACCTAATGGCTGTAGTAATCCTTGAGTAATAACTCAAATACATCATGTTAAATAAGTAGAAAATTAGTTTCTGAAGTGAAAAAGGGGAGAATATATTAAAAGTTAAGTATTGGCTTTTAGAAATTTTATGTGTTATTAGATAGAAATTGGTTTTTTAAAGTTTAAATTAGTTCAAAATAGTGCATTAATTTGCAATTTAAATAAGATTTAATATATTTGGAATTATTTCGATATGTATAATCTATACAAATATAATAAAACAGAATGAATAAATATTTTCTTAAAAAACTTTTTTACGTAAATTAAAAAAATCGATTAAATTAGTTTTTACAGATAAATTTGATCAAATTCATGTATCTTAGGTGTATTATTTATGAATGAGTCATATTTTATACAGAATTTAGAAATGAATACTGCAAATATTGCAAAATAGCACGCTGAATGACAATAATTAATGCATAACAGTTTAAAAATCTGATGGGATGCCGTATCCGGGAGATGATATCATTACTTTTTTTTAATCCGCGAAAGGTAAAGCTAAATTATAGGCACTTAAAAGAAAAGTCACTTAGTCAATTCGACGACAAAATGTTTAAAGTGACGTCTGTCCTACAAAAATTCATCTTGCACATTTCGAAATTAGATTATAAGTTTCAATGCTATTTAGAATTTAAAGATTTTTAGTTAGTGATAAAACTTATTTTTGTGATAAAAATTTATTTTGAATCTTACTAGCATTCTATATATCTCTCTCAATATGATAATCAAATGAGAAAAATCCTCCATATTTTCAGAAGAAAAAATTTACAAGATAAACAACATATAATAAATGGAAAATTTTTAGTGAGCTATTTTTTGTGCAATCCGGAAACAAATTTTGAGTGTATTCGAAAATATCATTTCCACAGGTGTAGAATAGGTATTTTAGCATCTTTCTTTACATTTTAGGTAAAATGTATCTACTCTTTTTTGCTATTATGACGAACTAAACATTTTTCTCAAAGTTATTGTTTGTCTTTTATATATACTAACTATTCATTCATATATGCATACATAAATAAATGTAAATTCATTACAAATATTTGTGTTTAATCTGTGACCTTATCTCTTCTTTGGATTATAGTATACTGTTGGTAGTATTGCTAGAATATATGAGTTTCGTAGATGGTATGATACAATTTTTTTGATATTTTGAATGAGTGTTCTTCTAAACGTAGAATCACTACATTTCCTGGATTAATAAAACATCTTTGATGGCGAATGAGATGACAAACTAATACTTAAAGTCCCCCAAACAATAACTTCTACAAAATCCCTGGACTCCAACCAGGATCGAGACCTCAATTTGAGCTTTTTGGGCTTACAAAGTTTGCACGCTACTTTTGAGACACCAAACCAACACATATAAAGCTTATTTAAATAAACATAAAATAATTAAAAATTAAAATTTTTCTGAAAGCTTGAAAATTTATTAAAGTTTTCTTTTAAAAAAAGATAAATATAACTTTAAAATTTACTATAATTTTTTTTAAAATAAATTAATATTTCATTGAACTATATTTCTAAATGATTCAAATTTGCTAATTATTTTATTTTGATCACACACACATGAAGATACTCAACAGCATTCCACAAAATCTGCACTAAAACAATACATCAAGTTTTTGATGGATGCTTCAAAATATTTCTCATCAGTCATGATCATCATTGGAACTTGCTATGATTAATGTCCTTTAAGAGTTATTAATATAATGAAGTTGTGTATAATTCTGTGTATGTACGCAAACTGGATAACGAGTGAAGACTCTGAATAAACTTCACTTTTCAATTTACCTTTTATTTTATCTCCGGAGAAAATGGCAGGTTACCATCGTGTCTTAATTAAGCACTGAATATGGATTAAATTTCCTTCGGGATTTGCTTAGAGCCATGATTATTGATTACTATGATAATTAGTAGTAATTCTATTTACAGAAATTCTAAAATGATAGTCTTTTGAGATTCTCAAATAACAAGAAATGTTTCCTCATACGAATTAGATTATTTTCTATCACACATTTAGAAATATCTTTATTAAAGAGGAGGGGGAAATTTATTATTTCATAATTATTTGAGAACTCAAATTTAAAACAATTTCGAGCTCATTAATGATACGGAAGTAATTAGGGTGAGCACTTCTCTCAACAATAAACATCGATAGTGGACACACAGGGAATTAAACAACACTTGTTTAAAATTGCATAGTATGTGTTTCCTTCAGTTATTATGTATTTTATTCATATATATACATAGCTTATGTTTGTGGCGTAGTCAAGATTAATCGCATACTATCATAACATTAATAACGTTGTGATAATTTTAAAGTTTGAAGAATTAAACCTTTTGTAGTGTCTAAGGAATAGATATTTGTATAATCTATGTACTTTGTTGTTGTTTCTAAAGCTACCCGATCGAAGGTGTCAGATCGAGGTTAGCAAAATTCATAGTAGCAAGGGTCCAGATTAACGTCTATCTGTTTCCATGCAGATACAGTACGATTTGTCACAATTCCAAACCAATTTTGAAGGAGAACACCCTGAGGGAGGTTCAGGAGGCTCCTTGCCTTTTTTCCTCTTCCGCATACGTCTGGAGAGGACTTTCAGCTCACTGAATATTTAGAGCACCCCCCATATCGCACAGGTACTGCATATTTACAAACATTTTTGCCTTCTCTGGGATTTCAATCCAGGCCCTGCGGCACAGCAGTGTCACTAACCACTATAATACTATGACTGCATCATAATGTATTGTGAAAAATATAGGAAGCAATTATTTTTCAGGGCACCTGACCCTGATTAAAAATTGAATTATAAAAAAAAAATATTTTTCTGAAGTGATAGGTTATGATGTCAAGAAAGAGGGATGTACACATTACGAAAGAGTTCTTCAGTCGGAATGGAAGAAATTTTGTATCAGTGAGGAATTCATGTTTGCTGTCATGTCTAAGCTATTACTTAGGTAACTTAAATCTCACAAAAACCTTAAAAACCTTTAAACCTTATTAAACTTAATTATTACTTTAGGTATACGTATATAATTCATAAATATACGCAAAATAGATAACTTGCCAAGAAAGTAAAAAGTATATTAGCCACACAGTAGTACTATAGCAAACTCCTGATCTTAGGAATCAGGATTGCAGTTTTAAACAAAGTTTTCCGGCTAGCCAATCTTCACCAGTATTTGCCAATACTCTGGGCCATAGGGAAAGTAAGGAATATCAAGAGACGTTTAACTGCTACAAATAAAACCTCAATTTGTTAATATAAAACGATAAAATTATAGCCTATAATAATTACTAGTATATGTTAAAATCAATGCTAAAAACAATTAGACGAAAAAATTTACTACGTGAGTGCAGCAATAACCGTTTTCCCACGTGATAGAAAGGAGTATATCAGTAATTAAATTAGTAATTATGACAGAATAAAACATTAAGTCTATATATATGCATTTAAAAACTCTAAATATTGTTTCAAAATTTATAGAAAATAAAAGTACAACCCAGACATATACAATTAATTAAATAAAATATATTATTATTAATTTATTTATCATGTGGTGCCATCTATAGATCAACTGTACAACTAATTAAAATTGCTATTGCTATTACATAGTCATTTCACTGAGAACTAATAGAAATATAACTGTAAATAAAGTTAGCAGGGCACTGGCACACACACATACACACATGTGGGTGTGTGTGAGTGAGAGAGAGAATATGTGTGTTTCTAATACACCAGGTTTAATTTCTAATTTAGGGGGTATTATATTTATGTTCAAGATTAAAAAAAATTCACTTTTGGTTGATTATTTGATGAAGTATTGAACAGAATAAAATGAAATTATGTGTATACGTAGGTTGATATAATGCATAATAGTTTAGTACAACTGTATGGTAACGTTTAATTTATGCGCAGGGAAGTCAAAGAAATAAATGATGAGATAAAACAAAAGAATTGGATTACTATGAAGTATGGACCTCATACACACACTCTTACAGTTACACGGCTTTCACAACATGAATTCATGCTAAAAACGAGGCAGATTATAACCTCAGGTTACTCAGATGTGACAGATTATAAAAGAGGTAACCTGTGCCTCAGATTAATTTCGGAACCTCTGTGAAAAAAAAGAGCACTGTTGAGAACGTCTCTCCAATATCATGTTTGCCCAGACTCTGTATCAAATTTCCGCTACCCTACAAGTGTCCTTATCTGATGCTGCAGGACATTTAGTGGATCATTGGTTCCCTTGATGACAATTCGTCAAGAGGAGATGTTTAAGTTGAATCTGATACTTAACTTGACCTTAGTTGACCATACTTATGCTGAACAATCTCCCATTGAACTTAGCTACAATGTCGATGTTTTCTGTACGATGTTAACCTTTGAAGCGGGAAAAATAAATTGCTGAATTTTTCAAAAAATAATTATAAATGCATGTTATGGACCCTAAGAACAGAGAAAATACCTTTAAAAAATTAGAGTCATTTCCCCCCACGAGGGGGGAGGTGGTTTTCATAGAGTACCACCGCGCACTTACGACATAAATTCTCGGATGAACAAAAAAATGATTTGCGTCAGATTTGTAAGTATATTCTTTATATATTTTGTAATAAATTTAACTTCAAAATATGCGATATTAAATATTAGAATTACTTTTTAAATACTAAATAATACAAAATATAACTATAAGCGATTAAAAACAACTGCAATAGCAGTAAAGTTTTTTATTGTTTCTTTATTATTAAATTATTAAAACATGCGAGTTACTGAAATAACTAAACCCCCCCCAATATCAATGGCAAAACCCATAATTTATTAGTTTATTCCTGTGGTCAAAGAAAAGAAAAAAAGGGCTAAATCTCTCACGTGTGCGTGCTATAAGCCGGAGAAGAAACGGACAATTCTCATGTTCTAGGTGCACGGTGGTATCAGTCTGAAACCACACGAAAATATCTTTATATAAGGCACTTCTTTTCATTATTTATCATACTAAAAATTAGTTATGCTGTGAACAGCATATGCAGCAAAAATGTACATACCTTACTTTTTTTTTGTCTATTTTTATTTGCTAAAAAAAATCTTTTGAAAGTGGTTAAAAAGGTTTTTAAAATGATGCATTTTTCTCACAGAAATGAGTTTTCTGTCTCGTGCTGACATCTAGTGTATTTTAAAAGAGTTAAAAGATATGTTTAAGATTAATGGTTTCATTGAAATACATTGCGCGTTTAGAGATATTTTTAGAAAATGGTGGTTTCAGAGAGATAACCGCGCGTTAAAGGGTTAAGCGGGCTATTTTGAGTGCAAAGCTAAACAGGAAGCAAGTAACAGATCTTCATGTAAAAAAAATCTTTCATTTTGCTTTTAGAAACAGTAATTTTGAAACTTGGGGTTTGGGGGATATATGGAGTTGTTCATAACATATATTAGAACAGGGGCACTCAACCTTTTCTCCCCCGGACCGCATATGTATGACAGCTATTTCACGTGGGCCGCAACTTGATTAATAAAAAAATAAGACCAAAAAACAGTAGACATTTAAAATGGAGAAAATTGATCAAGATATTGAAACTCATTTTTTTTTTACTTCTATTAATACTATATTAACTACTCTATGAAACACACACAAACATAAAATTCAGTTGTATGCATTTTTACTGAGTTAGGGGTTACTTAGGAGTAGTTAGGGTAGTTTCTATTTCTTTTAATCCACACACGACCAACATTCTATTGTCATACAAACAAAGCTACTATGTACTTTGATAATTTTTTTTTACAAGGCCTCACTTAGTTTTAATTCAGATATTTATTTATTAAGTGCTCAGGATGGCAGTAAAGACTTTTAACTGAAATCCTGACAGAAATCAGTATCATTTGTTTAAAATTCATTCAGACTTAGGTATGCATTTTGTTCCAAATCTATTCAAACACTTTTTTGATTTTACTGAAGCAAATAGTTCCTTTTTCAGAACTAAAAATCATTTTAGATTTTATTTGTTTGCAAAAGTATTAACTATGGATCTCATAACATGAAAATATAGAAAAACTAAAAGTCGTCATACTGAAAGAGAAAAAAGTTATCTGAATAAAGAAAGAAATGAGGGCAGAAATCATCTGAAACTGTACCAATTTGATGAAAATAACAGCAATACTGAGATCCTATAGCAAGGTCAATCATCCAACCTAGTATGATATATTTCCAGTCCGAAAAAAATTACATTTTAACACACTAGCTACGTTTTCTGGATTATTATAGAAAGTTCCTTGTTAAAGCTGTCCACTGTGTTGTAATCGAATACCACCATTATATGGAGCAAAATGGAACTTAAATGCAAATATTGTAATAAAAGTTACGTAAAATTTTACTCAAGTTTTGAAGAGGAGTGGAGGGTGTAAAGCTCGAGGAAATACAGGTGATTCATAAAGAAGTATACACTTTTCTGATGCTGTAAAACAATAACAGTAAGACACGCAACCCCAGTAAATCATACGGTAGATGTTCTCTTTAAGTTTGTGTCTCGCCCCTGATGGTAGTGAAGGAGGCAGAGCCAAAGTGCAACACGTGTGAAATTCCCCTAAGATAAATGTCTTTTGTACAGTATCCAGAAAGAAAATTTTCAGCCCCCCTTTTTTATGAGTGAACTTTAGCGGGAACTGCTTTTTAGATGTGTTCTTTGGTAGATATATTATAGTTGCTGGACGTCATTCACAACTTCATTCTCCAATTGGATGGACCACCACACTGGTCGGTCTACGTGCGAGATTACCTCGATGAACATTTCACTCACCGATGGATTAGATAGTCGTGGACTACAACATACTACTCTTAAAAGGAGCCTTCAGAAATCCTGACTTAACTCCTTGTGATTTCGTCCTGTGGGGCAAGTAAGGGACAAGGTATTCCTCTCGTCCTTTTCTGTTGATTTCGCGGAGCTGAAATAGCTCATTAAACCGCTATCGATGGACTTGATTCAAATATCTAAACACGCATTTTAGTGGAAATGGATTACCGGCTCAACGTGATTCGTATGACTAAGGATTCACACATAGCACATCTGTAACTGTCTAACAAATTTAAAATAATCCCATACAATTCTGTTATTAGTAACGCACAATATCTTATATTGTTCTTGATTTATAGTGCATTGAAATGGTTTGCTTCTTTATGAAACACCCTGCACAATTGCTCAGTAATCTACAGTACGCTGGTTAGATCCTTCTTATTCGTAAAAGAAACCATGATGCTTTAGAAACTTTTTTCTTTTTGCTAAGCATGCCAACAATGGATAAAAAGTATATATTTCTTACAATGCATACGTAATTTATTGATAAAAAACAAAGTAAAGAAACGTGCTTCAAATTTCATGTTAAGAAGCCAGAAAACTCACATAAAAGTTGATAATTCTCTAAAAAATGAAGACATCATTGATGTGTTTCACATGTTTACACTTTTCGAAAGCAAGGGCATATGTATATCCTAGAATTAGGTATTAGGTATAGCTATTGATATCTTTAGGGGATTTATCCTTATTTTTTAGAGAAGTATTGTTAAGATACTGTGTCAGAATTGTATGCGAATTATGTGTGTGGGAGTCGACAGTACAAAGTATAACATATGGCAAAAAGGATATGTTGGTGTGCGACAAGAATTTCAATAGAACAATTGGAGCCATAGAAATGGATTCTGCTCTAATGATATGACGACAATCAATTGAGGAATACCAAATAAGATTTGTTTCCACACTGAGTAATGGCAACTAAAACTCAATTTTTAGCAGAAACTAACGTGAATCTGATGTCAAAATCGAAAGAAAAAAAAAGGAGTTACTGAATCAGATTGAAATGAAGGTGACTGGCTAAACATAAGCAGGGAAGAAAAATGTTACGAAACTACAGCATTTTTATAGAAATACTATAAAAGACA
>BMAO01030338.1:0-20795 GCA_019973975.1 Trichonephila clavata
AAAAAAATTTTTTTTTGACTACAAATATTGTAGAAGGAACTGAATATATCTCCATGATGTACTCGTACCAAACTACATTATAGTAAATACATACTACATTACAGTAGTCACGCAACAAAAACTTAAACTTACTAAACTGCCTCTATTTAAAGCTGAGAAAAAAAATTAGGTATTATTTACAAGTTTGGTGATTTTTAGCTTAAGTTCTCATGATTACTATTTTGTGTATAAATGTTCTGTGTTTAAATCTTTTATGGAAATTAGAATAAGATTCAATAAAACTCTCTATCAATATTTTGCAAAAGTATATTCTGAAATTAAAAAAAATATTTTCAGTCATATTTAATTAAAGTAATGTCTTATTGTAGAACATAAATTGAAAATAACATATTAAAAAACAGAGCCTTACAGACATTATTAATCTTCGTTTTATGCTTTAACAAACTTTGAATGTGTTTTTCTCAGACTTTTAGTTTTAAAGATGTAAGTGTTTTCTAATCACTAAGGCTTTTTTCTGTTCAAGATAGAGTCTGTTAAGATTTAAAAAATCTTAAAGTTAACACTTAACAATAAAATGCGTGTTTTTCCAGGGTTAACTGTAAAAAAAATATTGAAATTCAACAAAGAAACAGATTTTAAATTCCATACTAACTTTTGTTTCCATTGATCTAAGAAACATAAATCACTTAAAATAATTAAATTTTTAAAATTTTAGCATTTAGAAAGTTTAAAAATAGCCAAGAATGGTTTTTTTTTTAAACTGTGAAATAATGGCTTGTCAAACTTCTTTTTGAAAATCAATTTATTAATATTGTCTGAATACATTAAACGTAAATAATTTTTACTGTTACTGTCTGCAAAATCTTTTTTTGAAAAAAAGGATAGAGTGTGTAGCTTTGATATGTTGTTTTCTCTGAAATTTATTTATTCTCAAATTATTTATAAATATCTATTAAATGATGAATTAATTAATATACTGTTTTATAAATAGATCAGTGAACTTATTTCTAGTTACTTCAGAAAAAAAAATGTTGAAAAAGCTGAATGTTTCTGACGTTTACTTAATTACCTGGTCCTTCAAAGCAGTACTAAATTTTCTATATCGTATTTTTATTGCACTGATTTTATATGATTGTACAGTTAATTTGTGTCGCTATGTATTGCAACTTTCACAACAAAAAACTTTGTTTAAAGATTCATAAAATATTAAAATGAAGTCAGACTTTTTTATTTAACATAGGTATTTTGAAATTATTTGATCCTTCTTTATTATTTCTTATAATGCTTGCAATAAAACTATACATTTTATGAAGTTAGTGTATATATTTTTTGCCCAATGGGGCTGTGTATTAGTATTTCTTACCTTCATAGACCTAGTTCATTCCCCAGGAGCTGGTATCACGTCTTAGTGTGGCACTGTATAGGCGATACCAATTGTCGCAAGTAATTTTGACGCCCGGTTTTCCCCTCAGATGGAGGCACCTGAGCTCTGAAAATGCGAAATTGAACTTAGGAATTTAATTTTACCGAGAGTACCCCAGCCAAATGGACACTTCAGGGGATTTTTTACATGCCGCATAATCGTACGAAATGACCACTGTTGATTTTCTGCATCATGAAAGTCCACCGAATTGGGCCGGGGTCGAACCCGCAACCTTGGGGGCAGAAGGCCAGCTACAAACTAACTACGCCACCCAGTCGGCTGTTAGTGTATATGTGTAGTATATGTGTAGTATATGTGTAGTGTATATGTTAGTGTATTCTTTACATATGAACGTTTATTTTCTTGTTTTTATCATACTTTTGTTTTTAGCATAACATCGTTCATAGTCATATTGTCCATTGCAAGAGTCAAATTTCAACAAAGAAAATTTTTTCAAAAGAGTCACATTTTATTATTATTTTTTTTAATTTTGTAAAATATGAATTCATTTGACATTCATATAGTTTTTTTGTAAGTGTGTAAATTGGTAATAATGCTGCATGCAATCTGAAACAGGTATTTGGAGAGAACAACACTATTAACGATTGAAAACTGCAGTGTTGGTTTGAAAAATTTCGGTCTGATGATTTTTCTCTAAAAATGAACGGCGTGGAAGACACCAAAAAAATCATTGAATTGAGTGAGTGATTGTTTAATTTTATGGCGAAGAGCCAAATTTGGCTATACTGCTCAAAAACATTTGTTAAAAATTTAAAACACTAAAATTGATGTACCCCTGAGTGATAAAGGGGAAAAATAGAAGAAATTGGATGACAAGGAGGGTCAAAAAAAGGGAAGGATCACTAGGGTACCCCGGGTGTGTGAGACCCGTGTTTACTAAAGACAGTAAACCCCTTGGGTGAAAGGAAAAGATCCTTAGGGCACCTCGGAATTGTGTCATCCGTACTTATCTAAAGAAAATAAGCTTCTGAGAGGGCATAACATCAGTGAGAACTGATACTCTGAAAGCATTGGTGGAAATGAATTCTACAGTATTCGTTATATTCATTATGCTGCGAATCAATCGATGAAATGCATCAAAAAATTAAAATTGTACGTCCATTATTTTTTGATTGGCTTTACCCAATATTACTCTACGACAACTCTCGAGCGCATCCGTCGTACAAAGCAGTTGAGTAATTACATGATTTACGATATTTAATTTGGCGGCAACCAGCTTATATTTTCTTTTTTTCAAACATTTAGAACAACTTTTATGGGATAAACAGTATGAAAAAGATGACAGTCTGAAAAATTCCGTGTGTCAGAGTTTATTGATTCTAAATATCAGAATTTGCTTAAGATAGGCATCTATGTATTAAAATCCCTTTGGGAAAGACGTACTGAAACACATAGATCATATTTTGATTATATAAACAGTTTTTATGGGTTAAGCATTTTTAAAATAAAGACAGTCTGAAAAATTTGATACCAGAGCTAATTGATTCTAAAGATCAGAATTTTTTGAAGTTATGCATCTATAGATTAAGATTACTTTGGGAAAGGTGTACTGGAGCAAATGGAGCACATTTTGAATAAATAAACAGCTTTTGAAAACGATATACAGTTTCATATATTTACAAAAAATCCGACATTTCATACATACCAACCTAATAAAATAGCAAACATTTATTTCACGGAAGATCTTTGAAACCTAAGCAAACTAGATATTGTTATTTATTTTCAATCTCCGATTACATTGCAAAAACTTCGAATTTGTCAGAGGAATCCTTATCACTTCCGGATCTCAGTAGTACACAGGAAAAGCTATTCCCAGGAATGAAAGATTGCAATATTGAAGCACAACGACCCGTAAACCGAAGACAAATAAACCCTAAATTTAGTCCAAAAAGAAAGGAAAAGAAGCTTATTTGGATCCATAAAAGAAAATCGATACTTTAATCTCCCAGCAGGGCACCGAAATTCATGTCTGTGGCTCAGTGGCGTATATAAACATGCCAACGCCACTGGAGATAGCTTTTTTTGTACTAAGGAAGTGAAAGTTGAACATTATTAGATTCGGGTTTCTTAGCTCGAAAGAAAAAGCTCTTGGATCTTATTTTTTCCTACTCTCCGGTTTACTGTCGCTTGATTCAGGCCGTAAACGCCAAAGATAGCTTTGGTGGCAGTGAAAATTATGAAATGTATTACTTTCACTTCCTGTGTTTAAACATTTCTTAATGCGAGTTTATTAAAATAACTTAGCATAATGTCAGGTTTGATATCGCGAGAATCACCGCCTTTATATCTTGTTTGCCATTCTGGCTAATGCGTATAAAAGTAATACTTTTTAATTAAAACTACTCTCTATTTTGTTGGGAAAAAGTTTGGATTCTGTAGTTGCAAGTCTTCTAATGAAATTAACCGAGCTTTAAAAATAGCCACTTACTTTTTTCTTCTTCAAGATAATATTTATTAAGTAAGAAAAGAAATAAAAAAATTGTGTGTGCATTTCGCATAAAATTTGTTCAAAATGCGTAATTTGTAATCTTTACGATTGAGGAATAAATATAACTATAAATAATAATCGGAAATAAAAAAAATAAAAGATTGTTTTTGAAGTATTTAAAAGAATGTGCGAATAGGATACTTAATTTTTCTTTATTTTTTTAAAATTACATAAAAAAGTATTGATTTTCAGTAATAACTGATTTTGCAGTACATTCTGCGGTATCGTTAATTGTATATAAGTGAGAATTTTTTCATAAATGATATTAAGCCTAACTAATAATTAATATTATCTCTCTTTTATTCCATACATATTATTTTATCATTATATCCAGTATTAATCTTATGATCTTTTCGTTTCAATACTATTAAATTTTTTTCCAGATGATAAAATAATAATTACTCTCAGATTGATAATCATAAAAAAATATTTTTATCGTGATGATTTAATTCTAAATTTTAAATATTTTACGTTGGAAATGATATAGAAAAATTTATAGAGTACTAGATTGTGTATATCGAAACTAAAAGAGGCAGTTAACTTAATTTTTTAAGTTTATTTGCTTAAAGTAACTGGGAAAATAAATATGGACTCTTTGGAAAAAAATAGCTTCACTAACATAGAATAAAATAATACTAAGTAATAATACTTTACATGATCATTAAATGCAATCATTAAAATAGAACAAAACAATAATAAGGAAAAAAATAAACGAGCACATTTATGCATTTTGATCAAAGATAAAGGAGACGAATGGTGAAGCATATTATAGACAGGGAAAATATAGTGTGCAATTTTGTATACGACAGTGAAATCAGAATTTATATCCGAATATTTTGCTCCATGATGTATTCCGAATGAGAAAACTATTCTTAACTTTTAAGCATATATTTTTATAAATACAGCATTAAAACCATCTAAGAACAACTAATATATAAATAAAATTTATACAACATAATCTTTTTAATAAAATAACAAAAATTAAATTACGTTTATCTGAGAAAAATTCGAATTTCAAGTGAAATTCTTCGAAAAAGAATTGTTATTACTGATGCAGGAATGTATTCAACACAGGTGTTCATGGTTAATGTTATGCACTATAAATGGGCATTTTAGAAGCTTAGTTCTAATTTTAAAAAAAATGGGGAAAAGGAACTACAATTGAAGTTACAAAAGTCAATAAATTATTTAGTTTTCAATGAATTTTTTGGTTTCTTTTAATCGTATTAGTAGTTAAATAAATTATAAGTTCATCCTTAGTTCAGCAAGGTATATATATATATATATATATAATGTATTGTTTTGTCAATTTTCAAAATGTTTCTTTTTTTTCCTTTTGTACAAAATTTTTCTCATATAAAACATTTACATCTTACTAATCAGGATTTCGAAACCATGAAATCTAATCATGTTTATTCTATTATCGTTTCAATGTATTTGAAGTTAAAAAGTCTTCAATAAAAATAATGAAAAAGTATTTCAAATTATTATTGAAACTGCAGCTTTTAATATAGCTTAACTTCAAATAATATTTCGGTGTAAACAAAATAATTGTCTCAATCAAATTTTATTTCTAGCGCGTTTTTCACTTAGTGGAACAAAAGCGCTATTAGGACGCAAATTTTGTCTTCGTCTTCGTTCCATATTTTGTCGTACCTTTTTCCTCAGCCAATAAGCAGCCAATTGACCTCGGGTTTTCGGCATTTTGTCGAATTTGTGCCCTAGATGAGCCAAATCATATTTAAATTTTCCCATAGTTTTCCCGAATTTTCGAACAAATTTTCCTGAATTTCGCTAGTTTATAACAAAATTTTCTCAAATTTTACCTAGCAAATTTATTGTTTCCAAAAAGTTTTTTAAAAAAAATCTACCTGCATTTTGGAGGAAATCTTCACAAAAAAGTTCAGAAAACAAGTTTAAAAGGCTATAGTGCTGATACAGATTTGTGTCATTATTTCTTTTCAGCTCAATAGTAGCACATTTAGAGGAGTGGTACAGTACTACTTTCTGTTAGTAAAAAAAGTTCATTCGTTGCATTATTGTAAAATACAACTTGTGAAAAACGCGCTAAAATTACTTGGCCATGCCAATGATTGATATCTTGTTTCATACTTAAATAATTTACATTTAATAAAAGTTGTATTTTTCCCCCGATCCAAAAGTAAGATTACCTGATTATGATGTACCTGCAACAATTACTCATTTATATTTGTATAAATTGATAAAAATATAAATCATTTATAATTTAGAGACTGGTACTTGAGATTTTTAATGAAGAAACTTAACAAAATACATTTTTTAGCTATTTTTATTCGTAATATAAATATTCTTAAGAATTTCAGAGTTATTGATTTGTTTAGTATTAAAAAACATTAAAAAGAAAAAAAAATAACCAATATGCTTCATGATTCCAGACGATATACAGATAATTAGCGTTTTTTTCTGTAAAATAAATGGATTGTTTTTTTCTTCTTTATTCAGACTTTTCCCTTCTTTTATAGAAATTTATTTGGTACCGATCTAATGAATATTTCCACTATTGTGCTTTATTGTTATTGTTTAATTGTTTTAAGTTTTATTTATAATCTGTTTATTTTGCAAAGTATATTTCTATGCTTTTTATCAACTCCTACTATTAGCTCACTCTCTTCCTATACATTTATATATCTTGTTCAAATTTCCAATCGTTAATAAAATACTTTCTATTCATACAATCACACAAGTTCAAATAAATTTTTTTAAACTTATAGTAGATGACACTTGATGTTAATGCAGTTTTTCCAAATATTAATACATTAATTACCGGTTTTCGACGCCAACTTAGATTCGTTTCCATGTTTGTGACGATGTAACTATAAAAAAAATGGCAAAAGTTGGCGTCGAAAAACGGTTTTCAGCCAAACTAGCCAAATTGTTTTCAACAATGCAAAAAAATCATGCTCTTTTTTCAATTCCTACTATTAGTTCACTCTTTCCCTATATATATCTTGTTCAAATTTTCAATCGTTAATAAAATACTTTCTATTCATTCATTCAAAATATGAATTGACTTAATTTTTTTTATGTTACTTGTTTATAAAAATCTTACTATAAGCAATTTTATTAAGATTTTAAAAAAAAGTGTGTGTCTTACTTTTCCAAGCAAATTCAGTTTTTAATTGGAAACTATCTATTTTGAACTTAATTTGTCAGAACTGCTAGCGTAAAGGAATAATTTGAATTATGTTACTTAATAAATAATGCATTTGTGTTTTTAAAGCACATTTTTTAAATTATTTATTTGTGAAAAAAATAAATAAAATGAAATGTACGAACACATGTAAAAATTTACAAAAGATAATGTAATTTATACACACATTTAGTATTTTCTATTTGAGATTACAATGAAAATAAAAATATAATCAGACCACTTTCTTTAACGATGGAAAAGAATCTTTTCCCTTTATTTCACAAATTGATTTTATGTTCAAAACTCAAATTTTTATTTTACATTACATTTTCAAGTTAAGAATTTTATCGTGGAACAAGAAAATTCAAATAACGGTGTTTAATTTCGTTCTTTTTTTATTACTTTGTTAATTGTTAGAGAGTATTCTAAAGAAAAAAAGAATTTGTTTTTTTTACTCTTCATGTCCATATCAATTAGATTTCCATTACATGAGCATTTACAGTATACATTTTTTTCACTTCTAGATAATATGCAATTTAAACTTAGCAGTCAGGAAATATAATTTTATTTCCTTGTTGAACAATGTTTTTATTTTTTTATTAAAATTCTACATTCGGTACATTTTCACTCTCCGAATTTACATTTAAATTGCTTAATCTTCATTTTACTTTTCGATAGTTTTACTTGCTTTGTTTATTTCAACAATCGAATGAAAAAATCGATTTTTTCTTCGGATACAAACCATTTGATATTCAGATTCCTAAAGAATTAAGTGCCTAAAACATTGTTTGATGCATTATAATAAATAAATTTTAAAATTTAAGTAATTTAAGTTCTAAAGTAATAAATACATATTTCAATAAATCTTAAATAAGGAACAAGCTATTAAGAACATAATATTTCTCTGGTGATCATATTTTTACGTCAATATGCCTCAAATATTAAACTGACTCTAATCAAAATAAATGGAATATGTGTTCCATTTTATCTTTGCAATTAACATTATTGAACACTTTGGATACCTTATACAATTGAATTTAAATATATTTTTATAAAAGAGAACTGTCTAAAATTTTAAGAATTTTATATCTTTTATCCAAACTTATAGTTAAAAGAGAAAAGTTCCCTACTTTCTGAAAAAGCAAATGAATTCGAAAAGTTTAATAAGTAAAATAGAAAAATGATGTTCAGTTGAAATATACAGAGTAAGAAAAGAAATGAATGATATATGTTTCTCTAAATGTAGTTTATGTAATCGAAATTTATATTCCTAAAATCTCCATAACATTCAAAGTAATAGACATAATTCTTTATATGCATATCAGATAAAAAAAACTTTTGAAAATAGCTTCACGTAAGTTTTAAGAATAATACATTGTATTAAATAAATTATTCCTTTGTTGAAAGTTATGTATTTATGATCGTACAAATGTCATCATTTCTTTTAAAAAAAGGACAAAACTGCAATGGAGAACTAGCCAAGTAATACACAGAATTATATTAATATTAAAACAAAACACATCACAACGCAAAAATAAAGAGTCTCGACGTTTTTAATTTTGCTGTTTTAGGAGCCATACTATTGCAATATAGTAAAACCTATGAGTTTCGCATGTTTCTTGATATTTATTTTGATTTAAATAACATTTTAGTTGGTTGAAGATTTGTATGGGATAAATTATTTATATTAAGCAGTTATAAAATACGGAAGTATAAATTACTTATATTTGACCGTAAATAATATCTCATAAATGTATGACTAGACTTCGTAGCAAGATTTTTTCATTTAGAAAAATAAAATGTTGTTATAATATAATAGTTGAAAATACTTTGAATACAAAACTGTAAGATATTTCAGATGTTTAAAATGAATAAAATGGGTGTAATACACTAATGTTCAAAATTAAGAGAATTTTTGGATTTGACTAATTATTTCTAGAACTACAGGATAGATTTTAATGAAATTTGGAATGTACATAAGGTCATTATAATGCAAACAAATAATAATTCAGCAGTTAGAATACGCACTCGGATCATACGTAACCCTAATTAGAGTTGAAACGTATGAAACAGCAGTTACAGATTAGAACAAAGAAAACTGGGGATAATATGGGTATGGTCCCCTCTTACAGGTATACGAGCCTCACACCGTGTTTGTATACTGGAAATAAAGGAGTTTATGAATTAATTCCCTTGAAGATTGCTCCCTCTCATTTAGAAATGCTGTTTCCAGACTTTGGATGGCTTTCAGGGGGGGGGGGGAGTTGTTAGTCCCCAGGCATGCTCTACAGTAGAGGTTCTTAAACTGTGGTCCACAGACCCCTGGGGGTCCACAGCGTCTGTCTAGGGCTCCGCGGAGTCACTCATGTAACTTTAAGATTTCCCTCTTTTACAGACTCTGAAAGGCCTCGTGGAAAAAAATTGAAAGATACGACATATTAAACTCTAGATTATTAAATAGTCCCCAATGAAGAAATTCTGCTGAAACTTGTCTTCTGATCAAGAATATTAAGTCGATGAGAGATATTCAAAATCTTAGGGGTCCACGATGTCACCCTGATACATAAAGGGGGGAGGCACGGCGATCGAAAGTTTAAGAACCGCTGCTCTGCAGGGTTGAGGTCTTGATATTTGGCTGACCAATCTATCCACCGAATATCCTCACATTTCAGAAATTCGTCGATCAGATCTCTTTGTGGCCTCACGTTGTCATCCATTAAAATGAAATAAGGTCGAACCGAATCTATGATAAGCTTCAAGACCTCATCCGTATACTTCACAGTAGTTACATTGTCTCTTTCAAAGACGTTGAGGCGTGTACAGCCATCTAACGTGATGCCTGCCCAAACCATCAAGCCTTCACTGCCGTGATGGTTCTTTTCTCCAATATAGTGGGTCTCTGGTTCTGACCATTTAAAAGTTACGCGGGAATAACTGATTTGTCAGAACCAGGACTCATCAGTGAAAAGAAAGGTCACCCATTGATTCATGATCCAGTCTTTATCATCTATGCACCATTTTAAACGGACTATCCTGTTCGCATAACTCAGATGGACGCAAATAATAGCTCATCTTACAAACAGCCCTCTCTCGTGAAATCTTGTCTTCTTGAAATAGCCGGCATTGAACACGGGTTCTTGTGTCCGTATACAACTCACGAGACAGCTGGCAAGCATCCCTGTAATGCCTCGCTTTAATGAACAAATTGAGATCTTCTCTGACTAGTATGGCTCTTTGACGACCCTGCCCAGGCTTTCTCTCGACAGATCCGGTATCCTGAAACTGTTTTCATAAGTTGAATGTATATTACTTGGCATTAATTTGAATTCTTTACAAGTATGGATTTTAGACTGACCTACTTTTAGCAAAACCACACTTCGACCCCTCATGCCATTATCTGAACATTGGTAGTAACTAGTTTTTACTGTTTAAGTTTTAATTTAATCGATTGCTGCAAAATGCATCAAAGAATTCGGCCAAGTGCACTTGAGAACGAATTGCGGATTTTGGCAAGTGCGCTTATAAATCTTTCTAATCGAGTAGCTCTGCATAAACACACATATATGTTTACGTATTCAACACACAAGATGTGCATCTTTGTTTTCGAAGTAGTATTTTTAAATTTCGTTCAAAACTTTTCTTGAAATCAGTCAAAATATGGAAATTCTTTTAATTCTGAAAGTCAGTGTACATTTAATATTTAAATGTATTATGAAGATAATACATATGTTTAACTTAATATTTTTCTTTCCTCTTTCGAATATATTTGAAATAAATTAGATTCGTAATTATAATTTAATTCAGATTCTACTATTGTTCCGATTGTATTATTGACTAGACTCTGCCTCTGTCAGATTTGTTAACTGAAGAATATAATTCAGTTGACACTTGCCTCTGTAAATTTCATTTAAACAGCGAACTTTTACTAAATTAATTGGATTTTACAATGTGAACCAATTTTATGTTGTATTTGAAAAATTCGACACCAAATCAAATTTTCTCCATGAGATAGTAAAATTTTCAGTTAACGATTGTATAGTTATTATATATATATATATATATATATATACATTTATAAATAAAGATATTTATAAATATATTTTGTGTAGTCGATATATTATTTTGAAATCATCTTATTGAGATCAACTGATTACTAAAAAGTAATTAAGTTATTATTTTAAATGCTTGTGTGCGTGTGAGATCTGTACTGCAAATACAAATTCAGATGTTAAACATTTGTGTTAATCTTTCAATGTCATTGTTTTCTTGATTCTAAAAACAGAAAATTTGAACTTATTGATCCTTTTTAATCTCCTAACATGTATTGCTACTAAAAACATCTTGTACAAGGATACATGGACTCCTCGAATTTTAATTATGTTCCTTTCCAAGAAGCAAGTTGTGGCCGTTGTAGCCAAGTGGTCAAGGTATCGGATCATATTTGGCATGTCACGAGTACGAGCCCAGTACCACTGAAGACCCGCCCTGTAGGGGAGCGATGCACGTTAAATCTGTCGAGAGCTCAAACGTCCTCCCGTTGGTGTGGGTGGTAGTTAGGAGAGAGGGGTTTTAGTTCAGGTGTCGTCCTCGTCACGTGACCATGATTTTATATTATGAGATCCTTCGCTAAAAGCCCGCGTGAACTGTGCAACGTTAATATTCACTCACTCACTCACCCAACAAGCAGGTCACAAATTTCACTCTTCGTAAGTAGGATTTAAATTCTTTAGAACTTATTTTCATTCTAAAACGTTAACAAAAAATGTACATAAAATACAAATTCTATAGTTGTTGCGTATAATGTGAAAAATCCATCTCGATTAGGTTTTATTATACGTACTGAGTCAGCTCCGGGAATTTTTCCGTGGCCACGGTTGCTAACGGGTAAATGACATTATGTCTTTTGAATAATAGTTTCGAGTCCTAGTACAACTGAAGGATAAAAATGTGCAAATTGGCTGATGTATGTAAAATGTATTGAGTCTGAAAAGTCTTATGTTAGAGTGGTGTGGAAGATTGGGTAGTGAAATGCAAGTTAAGTTCTGTCCTTTTCACTAGCTGAGGTTCAAAATCATGAGGCTCGTTGCCAATAGCCCTCGTGTTGCCTTTGAAGTACGATGTTACTAAGCAACAATCAAGTAGTATATGCCAATAACTTTTCGACATAGCTGATACAGTTTATTTTTTACTAACTATTTTTGTTTGTTAGTTTTTTCTTCCTACATTTGTCCACATCGCATACTATTGACCATATCACGGTTCCTTCACAAGGCAAGGTTCTCAAATTAAACAGTGTCATATGAAAAACTCAGAGGTTAGTTTAAGAGAAAGCAGCGAGAACTCATTACATTCTAACTGTACTTTACATGTGGCTATATTATCACTTTAAGTTCACAAATATATGTTAATGTATACTAAAACTAAATTCATCTATTAAAAGTGTACTTAGATATTTTATATTCTTGCACTAATTGGTTAAAGCGTAGATAGGGGGGGGGGGGGGTGCTTGGCGATGTCAATTTCTTTTGGCGACCAAAATCGATCGCCAAGCTACTTCACTTAGCGATAGGTGTCCGGAAGCCAGAATAAATTCGGAATCTCACCATATCTATATAAAAATTGCCAAATCCAAAGAAAAATCGCCAAATCCAAAGAAAAATTGCCAAACCCCCCATACTACACTTGAGCCGCACTAATTTAAATTGTACAATTAATAAATGTTTTACTTTATTAGATGTACTTAGATATTTATACTAACAATTATCAGCTTAAATTTATGTTCGTAAATGCTTTTTGAATTAACTACTGCAATAAAAGAGGATTACAGAATTATGTATCGTATATGCCTATTGAATTAAATTCAAGTATAAATAGGAAGCAGGGAGAGTAATTAATATGTGTGAATAAGAAAAAAGTACTTTACCGCAAAGTTGTTAAATGTCTTCATTTATTAAGATAAGAATTTGCAGCAATACAAACTCAGCAAACAATTTATTTCTCTTAAATAAACTTTTGTAACAAAGTAAAATAATGCTTAGGTTTTCTTAAAGTATTGGAGGTAATAGAAATAACAAGACTTTCTTTAAAAAAAGTCAGGAGTTAATTCAAAGACAAAATAAGATACAACAAACATCTTATTACTCTAATTGTTAGTCACCATTGTTGTCAAAGTTATCACTTTTGAGTACAGTCTTGTTTACAGGCATATACATAAATTTTGTGGTTTTCTATAAAAATTACCAAGGAAACTCACAGAAAAAAAACATAGTTAATTGAGACTATTAACAAAAGAGGAAATTAGAGTTAGTTTTCGTCTAGACGTTGTTTTTGAAAGTAATTAAAGTTCTTTAAAAGTCTTTTTTTAAAATGCTTTTCAAAAAAAAATTGCAAACGATTAACAATCATCTTAATTTTGTGTAAGAAGCAAATAATAAATTTTAAATATGATCCAAGGAAGGATTTTACAAACCTAAAATGAAGATAAAGTAGAAAAAAATTTTAGACGTTAAAAGCTATAGAATTAGATTCATAAATCTTTCTGTAGAAAGTCACTCGAAGAAAAAATAAGAATAGAAATAGTTCAAAAATATTATATATTCGTCATTATGAAAACCAATTATGAAAAAGAAAATACCCAAATATATTGAAATAGAAAATTGAATTATGTCATGTTTAAATAACTAAAATCGAAAGAAACAATTCATTTAGTGAACTTCTGATTGGTTTCAATTTCATTCTTAAAATTAAAGGTTTTATGATATAATACTTTACCAGAATAATGTCATTATTTCTAAATTACTACCATAGCCAAATATTGTTTGTTCTCTGTAAACATAATTTCCAAATTTATTTTTCCATTACAAAATCCTAGCAGATGACCCTATATTTATGTTGTGAAGTGTATGATAAATAATAAATATGTAGATTTATTCATAATTTATTAAATTTTTCATGAAAGTTTTTTTAAAAAAAATATTTAAATCATAAGAAAAAACATTTAATAGAAGTTTTGCACACACACACACACACACACACACACACACACACACCACACACACACACACACACACACACACACACACACACACACACACACACACACACACACACACACACACACACACACACACACACACACACACACACACACACACACACACACACACACACACCACACACACACACACCCGCACTCAAAAGAAAATTAGAATTTTATGTGAAACAGTTAAATTTAAAGAAACAGCAACGTTTTAAGTTTTCTTTAAAAGAAAAAAAAATAGAGATTAAAATAAGTTTAAAAACACAAATTATATTAGGCATAAGTTTATTACCGATTTAGAGCTAAAATTTAGATAAAATCTAAATTGGATGATCGTATATGGGATTTTCCCTTTTAAGCTTTCGCTCACATAAATAAACTGAGGAATACTATCAAAACATTAGATATTAAATTTGAAACTCTTTAGTTTGCTTATATAGTTTAAGCTTAGAACATACTTAGTTTCGCGTTATTGAATTCATATAATGACCCTCCAATGGCGGGCTATATTTTTTATGTAAAATCACCTATTATTTTTATGCCTACTATTACTTTTTATCTATTACTATATACTATTTATGTTCAACATGGTATTAGCGTGCCTTGCAATACTATTTAGAAAAGCAATAAGCAATATCTTCGTTACCAGTGGTTGCGAGGTTAAAATGGCAATAATTTTAAAAAGGGAACAATGGTATAGTTCATTAAACCTCCATTACAAGGTTTGGGTACTATCTTTAATACTTCCAGAAGTTGCTATATCTTATGACATAATATAATCAATTTAACGTTTAAAAATATTTTCTAATAAAGTCTTAAATAGAGAAAATACTATGCAATAGCTATAAAATTTAATAACTAGTGTTTAATATGAGTCTAAAATATCTTTTCTCAATCCTTTTTGGAATTTTCGTGAAGCGAGAGTCATATTTCTTTGAAATCAGTATAGCCTATCATGGAATTTTCTATATTGAAAATATTTACGCTAGATTCGTTCCCTTCATGTTAAATTGAAAGTTTCAAAAACGTTTTTCCATTTTTGTTTTTAAAGTAAGAGGCAAGTATGACATCTGGTGAGTTATGATAAGAAAAATTTCATTTGTTTTAAAAATGATGCGTATTCTATGTTTTAATTTTTGTTAATATCTTGTTGCCGTCTATAAACATATTAGTGTACGTACGAATACATTTATATATTAAGTCCTTTTGAGACTGTTTTTTAAAAAAAAAAGAAAAAATGTTTTTCTTCTCACACATAACGTTATTTCTCTTTATAAGGGATTTTTTTGACAATTTTAAAAGCACTTTAATTTTTTAAATAAAACTTGAGAAAATAATAAATTACTTTACCAAATGAAAGAAAATTAATCGCGAAAATAAAAATTAACAGTTTACATTTAGTATTTTTACTTGTATATTAAAATTATTATGTTTTGTGAATTATTATGCTTGAAAACTAATCACTACACTAAGAAATTTATAATTATAAATATTTAATACCTGAGTACGTATCTTGAATTTTGAAATTATCGCTATCTCTTTTTGTTGATTTTCACTACTTATGTAAGTGTGCTACTGATAAACTTTCTATTATATAATTTGTATAATCATATACATATATATATATATATATATATATATATTATATATATATATATATATATATATATGTATATAGTAAATCTGGTGAGTTTATTGTACGTTGGCAGATGGTTAATTATGTGTTGTGTGACTGTTTCTTGATAAACGAAAAACTCTTCTAAATTCATTTTACTCTTTATTTTCATATGAAATTTCAATGGCGTTACGACATCACAATAAGCATATCATAAAACACAAAGGATAAGACATCACACAAAGGATAAAAGAGCTGCAGCTATTTACACATATTGACTACTACGACACGGAGACAAAAAGAACGAGCACAAAAGAACTTTCGCTTAAACACTGACTGTGAAGGTCGCGTGACTCCTTTCTAACGGAAGCCGGGATTGGTTGGAAACGGGTGGGAGCGAGTTTTCTGATGCAATGTTACTTTTCGATTAAGATTAAAGTGTTAGTCCCGAACTAAAGAATCAAAAAATATTTAAAAGGAGTTAATAAAAAGTGTACTAGAGGAACACACACACACACACACACACACACACACACACACACACACACACACACACACACACACACACACACACCACACACACACACACACCACACACACCACACACACACACACACACACACACACACACACACACACACACACACACACACACCACACACACACACACACAGATCATGCTAATAGAAATTCACATTGAATAACGAATAAAAAAAAAAAAAAAAAAAAAAAAAATAAAAAAAAAAAAAAAAAAAATCATCATAGAAACGTACATAATTATGAAAAATAACTTATTTAACGTGAATATTTTATTATGATAAAATTACTATAGAATATATTCTGATATTTTACATATTTTTTTTATAAAATATGTTGTGCTATTATGCTTAAAACATGACTAAAATTTATTCCCTAAAATTTCTTGTTGAGAATTGGTAAGATTTTGCTCGTAGAAGGAAAATTTGCTTTTTAACTGAGCGTATTAATAAGTGGGCGTCGAATATAATTTTGTGGCAATAAAATATTGAAATCCATTTTTACCATTCTACAATTAAATTAAAACAAGGCTTTATTCAATTTATTTGAATGTTATAAATTGTATGAAAATTTACATTTTCACAACATATAATAATGATTGGTTGTTAATGGGATTTAATTAAAAAAGGGACATTCGACGTCTTGTGATTAAAATAAGGATAAATATGAAAAATAAGATATTCCTAGGAAACTAATCTTGAAGTTTTGAGCATTTATGGAGTAAAATTATAATTTTTTAGACAGAAAACTCTGAATAAATTAAGATTAAATCAGCAAAGCAACTGTGTGATGTTAACTAAGCACTATGTATGTTAATACATTCATTTAAAATCGTCACTTTTTATATATTTCGAATCCCACCTGGGATGGACTAATTTCTGATAATGTGATTACCTTTTTTACTATACTATTTTATTAAAATAATTAAACTTAATTAATGAATATATATCAGCAAACAAAATAAATAGTCCCGCACCATATATAGAAGGAAAGTGGGAAATGCAAGTAAAATTGTGTTCTATTTTGTCACTTAATATTGTGATTCTGTCACATATATATAGATATTTATATTAATTGTAACTATTTAATAAAATGTAATTAAAAATTTTTCTTCGTTGGCTAAGGTGTTGACTTAAAAAAACCCCTTATTTTATATTACTTGTTTATCTCTCTCACACATATGTCACAGGACTCAAAAATTCACATTTTCCCCAATACACTTTATTAAATAAACAAAAGAGCATACACAGCTACAATTGCACAATTGCTTCTTGACATAATTGGTAAAAACTTCATAACCAAGCTTCTTGTAAATAATGAGTTTAATAAATAATATGGTAATTTAATCCCCTTCGGATCTCGCTTGCCTCTTGAGCTGAGAAAATGAGAAGAAAATTCAGCACATATCGCTCTAACTAACCGCTCTTCACACAAGCCAGCAATATCATGAGGACATGAAGCATGTGTTTCACGTTCCCGCATTCTCCAAGCTCCAACTGAATAAACATAATCCGAAAATCCAAAAGGCGATGAGAGCTCCCACCTCAGGGCCATGTTTAACACTGAATTTTAATTACCTTCTATGTCAGGCTGTGGCTCATCCTTCCTGCAAATTAATGCTTTGATATTAGTCTCTGGATGCCATGTAATTATGCATACGCTCTACTTGCTTCGAAGCTCCACACTGAAGACAAAATCCTCGATAGTTTTCCCAAATTAATATCAACTTCTTACGCTTGTCAGCCTGCTGGATATAAAAAAACATGTAATTTAGCTTGTTACTTTATTGTAAAATTGTTGTAATTTTATTTAAGCAGATATAGAAGCACTATACAATCCCTAGTTCCCTTGTCAAAAGATAGATCTTTCCATGCTCAATTCGTTCTCAGGAGATTCACCACATCTTCGTCCATTATGTAAAAGACATGTTGTTGCGAAGGAACTGATTAGCCATCTCTAATGAAGTACAAGAATAATGATGTGAACGTGTCTCTCGTTAATATCATGAAGATTTATTTAACGATCGGGCGTTTTAATCTGTTAAAGATCTAGTTAAGGCTTTAATTTGAAGTTACTCTTGATACTAAGGATTTCGACATTGTTAAACCGATTGCTACATTGTTCGATGAAGACTCAGCTATTGCATTAAAATGAGTCAGCTAACTGAATTAAGTTGCAGTTATATGGTAATTTCCAGACGAGAGTGAAGGTATTAGATATGCTAAATGAAGCACATGTATATTGCCATAAAGTGAAGCTACATTATTTAATATAATGTCTAATATTCACTTTAGCTCTAATTTAATATATATAATAAGTTTTCAGGTTGAAATTTCAATACATTCTATTTTAAAAGAAATTTCAATCATAATTTAAGTTTTTTTTAAATGCTGTAATTGAAAGCAGTATTTCATTTACCTATTTTTGTCAGGCAATGGAACATATGTTTCTCTTATTGTTAAGCTTACTCATAAATAATACACTTACCTTAAAATACGGCGTATAACGCACACCTATACTTTTAAGCTGCATTTTTTTTTATTTTAAGGTATATTTTTTAGCCTTAGATCACGCACTCTCTTCTTTACGAAGAAATCTGAGCTGTTAGTTACAACGTTCTTGTGTTTTGAAATCATTTATTCGAGGTATTATCCCAGGCTTTTCAAAAAATAGTATACAGTAGAACGCCGTTTATCCGAATCAATTGGGACCGGACACCGTTCGGATACGCGATTGTTCGAATAACCGAAAACCGAATGCAATCCATACAGTATATGAAACCGGACACTATACGAATATTGAAAATCATCCCATGCGTGAAACGTGCTTGAAGAAAAAGCAAAATAGGGGCAAAATATCGCAATTTTACCTTTATTGGGGAAAATAATCACTTATTTATCGCTGTACCATTGTACATCTTGGATTTTTCGCTGCAGGTGCAAAAAAAAAATTGGTTGGGATATTTGACGCTTTGGATAATAAACGTTCGGATAAACGACGTTCTACTGTACTTCTAAAACAACAACTCTTTTAGTTCATTAGGCATGCCATTTCTTTTAAATAAACAGTATTTCGATATGTGTAGAAGTAATTTTCTTAATGCTCATCTCTTTTGTTATTTTTAAGGCTATCGTTTTTATAACCGGCGTATAACGGGCACCCTTAAATTTCGATCTCATTTTTTGTGTTAAAAGTGCGCGTTATACACCGGATTGCTAATTTATTTTCAGTTCTTTGCTTTTTCCTTGATTTTACAGATTCTTATTAATAAAAACATCACGTTATTATACCTATATTAATAATTTTGAAGCCATTTTTTTCTATGACTTTCTGTTTAAACATTTTTCTCCACCATATAGAAAATAAAAAAAATCTGTATTGATATTAAAAAATCTTAACCAATAAATATATGTCAGAGTATCCAAAATTATTAAGAATACCGTTACCTAATGACTAAATATGCTGTAGGAAACTCAGAAGCTTTGAATGCTCTGTAATGTAAAGATAAATAAATCCTTTTGTGAAAGAAAATACCGTTCTTTAACTACATATTATTAAAAAAATTACAAAAATTATTTTGTATTTTTAAGAGCTTATACATAAATAGAAGATATTTATCACACACACAATATTTTATTACTCAAAATGATTTAAAATTTATGGAATTGGACTTATTTGGCTCATTTTTTTTATTATCTAAACGGTGATTTTGTATCATCATTTTTGAGGATATCTCCGGAGTATAAAGCTATTTTGATGAATTCCGGTAAATAGGTAAACAACAGTTGAATTAGAAACATATAAGAACTCAATTATTGACTGCATTACAAAAACCTTGTATCACCCTTTAATTGTTGTGTATTAGATTCTTTGGAATATCAAGTAATGTATTTGTAAGAACTTATATATTCTTGTGCCGAAAATGCCGACATAAGCAAAATTAACTTTCTTCCTAGAAAAAGAAATGCTTATTGTGAGGCTGATTCTGAATAGTTTTGAAACGTCAGATGTTCGTTGGAAACTCAGCTGCTAATCTTTTCTACTTTAATATCTCCAACTGGTATTATGTTTTGTTCAACATACAACATAGTACAGAATCGCAATTCTGCATTAAATTTTCTTTTACAGCTAGTTTTTTCCAATTAATTTCCTATTTTTGTGGAGGAATATATTATTTAACTGGACTGGAGTTCTTATTGTTGCTAAAGACCATCAATTATTCAGGCCTTTGAAAACATATTGCGAAGTTGAAAAGTTGTTCCCAACACATTATATTGTCTTAAAAATATTTTAAAATGTTTTTGTTCAAAAATAAGTGGCTGTAAACATTCCTGATTGATTGTTAGGTTTGAGTCTATATGACTATGTGAATATTTACAGATATGTTTAGCTGTCTCACAATGATACGACATCAATTGATTTTATAATCAATTCATATTAGAGTTTTAATTCTATTTCAATGCTCTTTTTTCAATTACTGAATAAGACAATTTAAAGGCATCA